>JACJUM010001610.1:13397492-13694675 GCA_020976665.1 Heortia vitessoides | reverse complement strand
CCTGGGTGGGGATCGAACCCACGACCCATGGCGCATAAGATAGGACAACTACCATCTACGCCACTGAACCAGTCAGCCGCTGTAGGACATCGACCTGTCCAAGACAGGGTGATTTCTGTCCATATTTGCCGCGCCCAGCAGGCATGACTGTAATAGCAGAACGCAGCTTCGCAACGGAGATGCTGCTGCTCATCCCTGCCTATGCTATTTCGAATGGATATACCGCCATCTGTCGGTTCCGGCACCTTAGTCGCCTCTTACCTGGTATAGAGGGAGGTACTTTTGTGCTCCGCCGGTACCACAAGGCTAAATGTATACAACATTAAAACACTCTCCTTATAACATATTGGAGAATAATTTACAAAACACAATATGAAAACATAGTGTGCAGATAAATCAAACACCAACAAAAAGTCATCTCTGAAATTCAGCCCTCTGTGCCTATTGTAAATTACAATATTATTCTGAACATGACATCCTTTACAATCAGTACTTTTTATACATTTGAGAAGCATTAAAGGGTCACAAAGGTCCTGCGTTATTGCAAAACAAATTTACTCGCACCCATATACGTTATGCCGATTAAAACTTTAACACAATTCGAATACAGTTGACTTTACAATCAAACTCGTAGCGAAAGTGAAATCATTCCGGAGTCCACATAATTCATTTACACAAAATCCCAATTAAGTCCTTAACACATGCCGATGACAGGGCCCATCCTTACGTATATTTAATTAAAACGTATTTCTCTTAAAACAACATTTTAGATCGTTGTTACAACAGTTGTTCTCAAATAAGCATTATTGCAGAGAAAAAAAAGAAGAGAAAAGACACGGATTTTGTATATTTTAATCCAAAACTAATTGCAACCATTTCTTCGGAATTAACTTCTTCTTCTGCTTAAATTGACAACTCTAAAGCCGTTTAAATTAAATAAATCGCTATAATGTTTCTATGATGTATACTACGCTATTTACGTACATAACTACAGACACTGCACCATCCCTACTAATATTATAAATGCGACACCTTTAAACCGATTTTGATGAAATTTGACAGACAATCTTAAGACCTTGAGAAAGGACATAGGCTATTTTTAATTCGAAAAAGGGTTGTAAGGGGTCAACAGGGTTGATGAAAAGTTGTATGAAAGTTTCGTTTTTTTTGTTGCTAGACACTTGAAACATATTTTTAGACCATTGATTCGATATAAAAAAAAAACATGACATTCAAAGTTTATATAAGTTAGGGTAAAGAGGTATGGTACCCAAAAAAAACTATTCCACGCGGACGAAGTCGCGGGCACAGCTAGTATCTTTATATATATCATTCTATTGTACGTGTGTATGTCATTAAACTCCTCCTAAACGGAGGGACCGATGAGATTCTTTATGCGTTTGTGTGACGCCCTGGTTGGTTTAGTTGCACAAATCAGCACAGCAGATGTCGCTGCAGTTGGTATCTAGTTTATTTATCTATTCTGCACCTAAATAGCTCAATCGATTTCAATAAATTTTTGTGTACACATTTATTACATTTAAATAGGTGCCTGGATGATTTGGATTAACAAATCTAGTTTATTTATTCAGGATAATTGTCCAGTCCGCTAGTAGTTTTATATAAATATTTTTGTGTTTATAATTGTCAGGACCATGTATGTATGGCATCGAAATGTTTGTGTTACTTTAAGTTAGTATATAGGTGGGATTAGATATAGAAAAAATGGAATTAAAACATACACGGTAACAGCATCAAAGAAATACATTATTAATGTGTACTTGGACGGAGTCGGGATGATGTCTGTTAAATAAATTTTCATTATTCACTATCGGAAATCATGATCTTCTTAAATGAATCCCTTATAAAAATAGAGCTAATTAATACTTTAAGATATTTTCATAATAACATAGAAATAATACATCTAATAATTAAATAAAAAAAAATAATAATAAAAAAGACCGCAAAGTGGATGTAAAATGGTCTTATTAAAAAACTTTTGGGTAGGCCTATGCACAGCAGTAGATATCCTACAGATATTATGACCAATAAGTAAACGAGGAACAATTATGTGTAAAATAATTAATTTCATGAAGGACCAATTCCTTTGAATGCATAATACATTCAAAAGAATTATTCCTTCAAATGAAAAATGAAATTATTATTATCTTATCAGCCATAGAAAGTACAGAGTTGGACGCAGGCCTCCCTATGATAGGGGGATTTGTGCCCATAATTATACGCTGTTTCGGATAGTAATACCGCCAACTGTCGGATCCGGTACCTTGGTCGCCTCTTACACTTGGTCGAGAAGGAGGTACTATTCTGCTCTGTCTATATCCCAGGGCTAAAATATACATAATAACCTTTATACATGTCCTTCTCATAGTGGACAGTTGACCACAGGTTTGGGAACCTCTGCCTTGAAATATATAGAGGCCTTGCGGTTTTGTCTGACCAACGCAGCTGTGGTGGGGTCTCGAAATTGCGGACTTAAAATATTTTAACGCGAGAACATTAAGAGCGGGAAGATTACCGCCGGCTTATTTTTGGGGCACTGTTAATATTAGGCACGGATAATTTATACTTCATATTAAAATCCTATAATTGCTAATTAGCAATTTAAGATTAACTTTATTAATAGGCCATTAAAGTGCATTATGGTGTGAAGCGGAAATATTTTTGTAGTTCGAATTAAAGCGGTTGTTGTGAATCTGTTTTAGCTTGTAAAAATGACTCTTCTTTTAATGTACGAGTATATAACTTTAAATAGACTTTAGCAAAAGCCATGAAATTATCATTTTTGTTTTGAGAATAATATATTATTTTCTAATCTATGGTTGGTTATTAATTTTATGAGCTAATCAAACTTCTTTCAATATTGGTTTATTCATCACATTTCATTGCAAATAGAAATAATTCTTTTTCAATAAAATAATCTGCTGACTAAGTTACTAGAACCGAAAAATAAAGAAGGCAGTATATCCATCCGAAATAATGTTGCTCAAACACATAGAGCGGGGATGGGCAGCAGCATCCCCGTCGCGAAAGCTGCTCTCTGCGATGATTGCCTAGGGCAATTATGGGCGAAATGTTCCCTTTTTGGCGAGGCCAATGTCCAGCAGTGGAATTCCAATGGCTGGTATAATGTTGTTGTTTATGACATATAACCAAAAACATGGCACTTTTATTTCTATAGATTGTAAATCAGTTATAATCTGAATGTAAATCAACTCAGAATTGTCAGATTCATATAGATATGGCCATGTGTAGGAAAATTAATGTTTGGGTTTGAAAAAACGTTCCGGTTTTATTCGTTTCCAAAATTTGAATAAAAATTTTAAAACTGTTAAAAACAAATTTTATTAAAATTACTGATACGAAGTTTAAATAAAAAATGTCATACACAAAATCAAATCCGATTTAAATATAAATTATCCAATTAGATGAATAGATGTATAAAGTTTGGATTGGAGTCGCTAAAAAATTGTAAGAGAACAACAAAATTAATGATTTTCGATTATTCCCTTCTTAACAAATTAAATAGCTGTAAGTTTTGATTCGTGTGCGAAATTTTGGAACATTGAACTCAAATTTTCGTGTCACAAGATTGTGTTACATATGAATTTTACAGGTTCATGTACTCATAGACTTATGTATTTCATAAAAAATAATTAACTCTTTCACGGTACCAGTGACGGACTTACTAAGATAGATCATTTATTCGAAAACCTTTCCTTTTCTTCATCGCGTTTTATTTTATAAATTTTTATTGAATAAAAATGAATTTGAATCTCGTTTCACGTGCCTCGCTTCGCGTGTAACTCTTACTTACTACTTAATTACCTAAAATGTCTTTTTACCGTTTCCGGTGAAGTTAAAATCGGATAAGTGAATTTCAGGTATGTAATCGGTTCACCCATAATTCTCACACAGTGCAGGCGTGGGTCCTAAAGCTTCGCAATATGGATTAGCGATATTCCTACAAGGCCTGCTACGGAAGAACTATTCTGATCTGTCATCTTGACAAAATATAATATTACCACTATGTTTTAGAATAATAAAAACCCCACAATATGGAAAAAACATGTTTACTAGAAAAACATCTGAGTAGGTACAAACAAGGTCAGACAACATGTTTCGTAAACAATCGTATTACGAGACAGAGGAGCTTTTGTTGGTGATATTTACGAATCGCGATCGCCTGCAACTTTGTCTGTGTAATATCTTACATAATGTCTTATATATAATTCTTATACCCTTAATAAATTAGAGTATATTAGCAGCGCTACGCGATTACATCCGAGTATTTTCCGTTTCCCATACGGGAGTATAATTACAGTTTATTACTTGGGTTAGGGAGATCAGACAGCAGACATATTACAAACATAGTATTAAATACATATAAACAACACCCAGTTGCTGAACAAATACATTATTTGGTTCAGATGGGAAGCGAACTCAGCGAAATCACTTTCAACTACGCCATCGGGCACTTCAATTTCATGTCATATAGACATTATCGAAGAAAATAAAATGATGGGTCGTATTAATAGTTAAATGCTTTAGAAACAACTCTAGGTAATTATTGTGCTAAGTTAATTAACTAAAATAGCACAGTAGGCAATTACGAAGACTAGAAACTGTTATCACGTCAAATATGTATATTACATACTAAAATAAGCTGTAACGGCTCTATTAGCAAGCGAGCACAACACCATTGTCTACAAAAATACGGCCAATACGGCCTCGCACAAAATAATGAAAAAGAAACTTCTTTTCCGCGGGTATGGCACAACGCCTACCGGGCGGTGGAAGGCAATTTCCCATAAATCTAACTGAAGATGGAAATCATTCCGAGGCGCTTTAACTATACTCGGTTAGAAAAATACACCATTCGTTTGTTCCGGTTCGTTTTGTTTTTTGAACGTAGAAGTTCTCTTTTAGTGAAATTGTAATAACGATTTGTTGTAATTAAAATGCAGTTTATAAAAATTTACTTAATCTGATCGATCGCATAAAGTTTTTTTCAAAAACATTGCTTATTTAAAATTACTAGGAAAGTAAATGCGGATATAATTACAGTATACTAAATTAATATAAATATAAAAATTTGTTTTGTGCTTTGTGAAGAAAAAAGTGTATCTATTTAGAGGCGGTATAGGCTATAAATTTCCGTGAGGCTATAGCTAGTGTTTTATAACAACGCAATTTAATGTTAGCACAACATTTAGGTACATAGATTTTTTATTTTTTTTTTAATATGTAAACATTTGAAACGATTTGACTACCACTTCAATATCTTTAATAAATCAAAACTCTACCATTATATAAGTTTCAGAAAAAAATACTAACAAATCATATCAAGAGAAAACGCTTTTGTGTACCTTACCAAAATGAAACGATCTTTAAAATGAAGCCCGATTTCCTAGAGGCAGAGCCGTACCATAATTCTTTTGATAGTGGCAATACATTGAAGAAGCAGGCGTGGCGCCGGATTTATGTCAAATTACCTATCCCATTGCAGCGGTGTTGCCCATTGACCTTGTTTTTGGCGGTTACGGTCTTAGAAATAAGCGTAAAGCGGTTTCTCAGTTCTATTAGTGATATTTAAATCTTTAGAAACTGTTGAAAGTTACTTACTTTTTTAAATTAGAGTTCGAGTCAACTGAAGTAAGTAGCGATTTGTTTGACTTTGCTTTTGGAGTGCGTTTCAAAAGCTTTATAGTATAAAAAATCGTTTTATAGGATAAAATATAGTATAAAATATAGCACTGTCCATAAAAGTTTATTTGAAACCCCGAAAGTTTATGAACCTTTGCAAATTGAGGCGCATAAATAATGAGCACCGCATAGTCAAGGCTAGCTGTAGATAGCAATCGACATGGCACTAAACATGTCGATACAGTGATATGCTGTGCAATTAACGTAAAAATAAATGTTAATACAGTCTGTATTTACACTTGACCTATAATTTAAAAAAGAGTATAATATATATTATTCAATTGTACTTATCCATTAAAAAAAATGTAAAACATAATTAAACAATTTTTTTTTAAATAACTCTTGTATGTAACATCATTAAATATCGCTTTATTTTTGTTGTACAATTGCATAAACGTCTAATAAAGCTACTTGCAGTCTTACCATGTTTTACCATGTGATATGTTTAATCATCGTATTAACCAAAAAGCGTTCACGGATGTACATATGCCAGCCCACTTAAGGGTAAAATTCGCCCACTTGCCACGCTGGGCAGGTGCGGTAGCAGTCGAGCATGGCTTTGCAACGTTAATGTTGCTGTGCATACCCGCCTTGTTGTATTTGAGATACACTGTTTCGGGTCAGTCGGCCTCAGTCACCTATTATGACACCTGGTACAGAGGGCTATACTATTCTCTGACGGTACCTCACGGCGTAAGTAGTAGCAATTATTTGCCGTCTTTTTTATTTTACCATGAATCACCATTACATTTTATTTTAACATATTTGTTTTACGTACGATACTATAATCTCAAGTTAAAATTTTACTGGCTGGTTAAGACGCTCTAAGCGTATCCCTTGCACCATTAAAAATATGCCGAATTCCCTTTTTCATTTATTAGGAGGAGAGGACGATGATTTATGTAATACCTACGCCAAGGTTTTATTGCCCGAAGACCGGGCGCCTTCCAAAGGCTCATAAACTTTCTTTTATTATTATCACTCCCCTGACGTCACTGTTCATAAGTGTTGTTGGGGAATGCGATGTTTACGACGTTTCTTTGCTTAATTTCTTACTTAGTCTCTTTGTGAGTCTGAGTATATATTTAAGACGTTTGATAATAAAAAAATAGTCGTAGAGTAGAGGTGGAGTAAAATAGTACGTTATTACACCAGGTGTCGTAAGAGGTGACTGAGGTACCAGATCTGATAGATGGCGGTATATACTAAAATAGGGCTAGTAGCAGCATCCACGTTGCAGGTTCGTTCCAGGGTTTCAGCTTTGTTTGTCTGGTATATATTTAAAAATAAATACCTAACAGTTCTAGAAACATCGTGATTTATTCGCACGCTAAAGGAAATATCGAATTCGTTTACAACATCAACACAACATTAAACACAAAATATTTTTTCCAAATAAGTATGTGAATCATGGGCCCTAATGCGACGTTAGTTCCGCAAGGTGTACATAAAATTACAGTTTTGAATTGATTCAGTCTCCACGTAGGCTTGCAATTTACTAACAGAAAAAAATAAACACATCAACATTATCACCTAAAGTTTTACAAGCAGAGTAATTTTATTAACAAACATTGACATGGGTATTTTTCCCTAAGAAAACCTTTCTGATTTTGTACCTAACCCGCAAACGTTGTTTTAACGTTTTCTTGCACGTTTCTAAACGTATACAAAAAGCTCATCTCACCTGCTATAAAATATTTAAGGGGCAGCGTTATTTTTCAAGTAACGTGAAAATTAAAAATCTCTATTGAAATATTTTTTCGAGTTTTCTTACCAAAAGCTCCCGTTATGTTGAGCATACTTAACGGGAACTTGCCTGTGCAGTTTTTGATAACTTGAACAAAAACAACTTTGTAAACAGATATGTGTGGAAATATCAATCTCTACAAATCCTAAGAACAAGCCTTTGGGTTTGTTTACCTTGGTGTTATGGAAAATCAATCTTTTAAATAAGCAAAATCAAATTATATCTCCTTCAATACACACATCCTGACAATCGGATCAAGTAAAAAAATATACAATACCTTAGCTGGCGTAGTATCATGACATGGACAAGAAAGATGCCATTAACAGATAAATAGGTATGAAATTCGCGGTTTACAATACCAAATATGATTTCTGTTAAGCTCATACTATTAAAACGGAATTGCAGCTTTAATATTAAATTAACTTGCTTCATAAGATTACAGTCAACAGAAAATAAACACTTAATTTGGAACCAAATTAAAGAGCGTTCTTTAAACGCGGTCTATTTAGTATTTTTTGTTCAACGTTCCGGCTATCTTGCTTAAAAAGTTCAAATCCGTTAAAAGATTAGTTTTATTATGCGTGAGGAATATGAAAATGTAGAAATATTATGAATTATTGAGCATTGAGGAAATCCGTTGCTTATCCGGGCCTTCGCCTTAACAACTCTAACGGTTTGGACCGTCCAATAAGTCATAGCTTTGCGCAAAAAGCGGTTACCGTAAGCGCAGTTTGCGGCATACTGCGCATTTGTGACCCTTAAAATATTTTTACTTTGACTTAAAACACACGCTCCGTGTTTCCGCAGTGTTATTTTCGGTAAGCTTATTTGTCATTGTTAATTATTCGATTTAGTTTATTTCATTTCAAAGACGAATTTCAATGGCGGAGATGGTAGTGATTCTATCTTGTGTGCTCCTGGGTTCAAACCCTACCCAGGATAGATATTTATATGATGATAATTGTCTTCTTTCTGTGTCTCGGTGTCAAATATTTAAGTATTATATGTGTAATCCTGTGTTGTCTGTAGTCCGTAACACTCAGAAACACTGCGTTAAGACACGGCTTATCTAGGAGTTAGGTTGTATGTGAATTATTATTATTATTAAATATTTATAATCATATTCGAAAATTTGATATCTTTATTGTTTATGTTTAGATATAAAATTAAGTGCATACATCCTTGTAGAGTCACAGTTTTTTTTACGGTATGGAGTAAACAGAAAAGTATACTGTCTGCTTAATGATAAACATGACTGCAGCCTGTCATCACAAAATATCACTAGTGTGTAGCCAATCTTGTGAACTGAATACACAAAGTCACACTTACCCAGTGATTTCTCTGCCTTTCTCACCCCCAAACCAGAACACAGCAATGCAAACACAGCTATTTGATGGTAAGTAGGTGAGAGTGAGGTACCAATGCAGGTGACCTTTGTAAGAGATCCCATAGATTTTAGAAGCAAGTTTTGCGTTGTTGTGCTTCTGTTTTGTGTGCATAATATAAAAAATAAATAATATTTAAAAAAAAAATTAAATGCTGATAGTTTCCCTAGTAAAGGTCATACAGAACTTGTGAACTGCGTAAAATTCTTGCTATAATCTAGAAGTTCAAGCATAGTTACCACTAATCATGTTGCAAATAAAAAAAAACAATAACATTATTTACAAGGACCAAAATTAAAAATATATTGCCCAAATAATACCAACGTCACAGTTGAATTGGAACGTTGCATCCCAAAGCGGTTAGTTACCTGCAATATTCCGTTCGAACAAACCCCTCCATGGAATTCACAATCGAAAACTTTTGGATGACATTACAATATCTTACTAATTATATAGTAACAGGAATGACGAGAACTTATTAGTGATGGCAACACCATAGCAATTTGAATGCAAATAGTTCAGATCAACAACAACAAACAACATTTCAACTGTGAAATACGTAATTTGTGCTTAACAAAATACCGAAGCTTTGTTTCTATTCAGGAAAACTCACACGACATATCCTTAACTCTCAGATAATAAGTCGTTTAAAGCACTAGTCTTACGGATATCAAGTAATAAAAGAATTACAAATGTAATACATACAAAACTCAGATATAAAACAAATACAAATTTTCGTCATATAAATGTTTGTCCTTGATGGGGCTCAAATCTACGACCCTTGGCGTACAAGGCAGGAACAAGACCAAATGCGCCCTCGAGACTGTCAAATGTCGGTCTAAGTAATATCCCAATAAGTTTTCAAATTGCCTTGAGGTGGCGGCAAAGTTTGCTGTGAGGTACCGGTAGAGGAGAATAGTACCTTTCTCTGTACTAGGTGTCGTAAGAGGCGAGTAAGGTACAAGAACCGACAGATGGCGGTATATCCATCCGAGACAGTGTAGCTCAAATGCATAGAATGCGGATGGCCAGCAGCATTCCCGTCGCGAAAGCGATTATGAGCATAATTCCCCCTATTTTGGGGTTGCCTATGTCCAGCAGTGAACTTCCAATGGCTGTAATGATGACTCTAAAATTTTCCAGAAGTTCTCAAGTTCTCGGGATTACTTAATATACTATTTAATAAAGCTACTATTTCATCTAGTATTGGTCTACGTTTCCGTTGTATATCATATTCACTGGAAACTCCTTTCACAAGAGACTTCATTGTTGTAGAGCATTATAAAGTTTACACATATATTTCAATAAAGATACTCTTTTTACGGCTTCAAAACGCTGTTTATTTAACTTTTTACTTTTTGTGCGATATTTCGGTTATCTTGAGGCAACCGTTTTCAATAATGACAATGATAAAAAAGAAGGTTGTCATGTTTAATTTAATATGAATTATACAGCATTAAGATTTGTAATATTTTTCACTTATTTTAATTAATTAAGTCAACAAAAAAGCAAGCCGTGGTAAAATATTACGTTAAATAACGCAGTAACTACACTGTTTGTTCTGCTTTTTAATCAGAAGAAACACCAACACTTGATACCAATGCAGACGAAGCTAAACTTGTAAATAATGTTTTGTTTTTTCTAAGATACTTTGTTATACCTACTTTTCGAAAAAAGCGCGTGAGTTTTTGGTCTCGGTTGATCTTATTAAAGAACAACTTTATTCCAATACTTAAACTAACCAGCGTTCTGTTCGCCGTTTGGTTGATTTCCTTTTTTATAGTGTCCTACAGGATCTTTCGCAAGATTAAAAAAATAATTGTTAGATTAGATCTATAAAGTGGTCTGTCCTGCTTTATAGGTAGAGACTAGATTTCTGTATAGATACATTTTTCACCAAATCTTATGGAAGCATCGTGACTACCAGCACATTGAATACAAAATAATAAGCTTACATTGTTTATGCCTTAATGGTGAAAATCTAATTAATTACACAAGCATTCGTAGCTTACGGATGGAGAGAGCACACAAAATCCTATATTACGACAATTTCTCATACGGTTTAGGTGTCAGGCATAGAGCAGGTGTCTGCGGTTTGTGGCCTCCGAGTGAACTGGAAATGATTCCATAATACAACCTTAGATTTCACCGCATAAGGCACAAATTCCTGTATCTACTCCTCAGATAATGTGAGAATATTTCACAAACTTTCGATCGATTTTATGCACTTCGCAAAGACCTTATAACAGCAGTATAAGCCCTATATTTGAATGGTTAACGCAATTAATTAAGTTGTGAATTCGTGCGACTATTACCAACTTTTGTCTGTCGACTGCGGACAAGCGTAAATGATTTTGTCTTCTAAAGTAAACTGAAAATTCAACATTAATATATGGGATGGAATTGCTTTCGAGTGCTGAATGAAAATGGCTGGTATAATTATTTTTTAATTGATATAACTGTTTGTTTGAACTGTCGTTAGTTCAGCCTGAGGTTGCAAATACATACATATCTATTTGAAAAGAAACATTTTACAGTTTAGGGAACCTCGTGGATATTGAAAAGCTAAGCATCGGAATGTGAATGCTGCTGCCCACCCGTGCCCGGTTGCCTTTGGGCTACGCTGTTGCGCAGTAATATTAAGACATCGGTCGCCTCTTATTAAACTAAAGGACTTGCAGTACTTTATTATATATGGTATTGTATAAGGGGTTATATTCTTAAGAAAACTACTTTTTAACAAAAAGTGTTTTTTTTTACTTTATTACATTTTTATATTATTTACGAGATCTTAGCGACGTATAAGGATTTCTCGGAGAACGCTTATTTTAATTTTTAATTTTATGTTTGCGTTTCTATCCTCGCAGTATAATATCATGTAAAATGTAAAAATAAAACACATTTTATAGCCGTTAACAAAGTAGTTTTATTAGGAGTAGTGAACGCATAAATGTTAGAAAATTTTATGTACAGTATTATTCTTTTATGTAAGCTAACATTTTATTTATTTATTTTTTATTATTTAAAAAATTCTAGTGTGTCTGCTTAGTAGACCTTTACGCTTAACCCGGCAAACAGTTTAATTGAAATTTGGCATGAAATTGGATGAAGTTAAGAGTATTAGGAATTATTATAGCGTACTATTATAAGTGGGTTTAGAGTTAAAATTATTGGTAAGCCAAATTTGATCAAACTAAAATTGTAAATATGTTATTAAATCTTGGAAATATTAAAAAATCATTGATTAAAAACTACTTATTATGGGATTACTTGAATAAAAAATATTTAATTAGAAAATATGAGAATTAGAAAATATAACAGAAGAGAAAATTTTAACAATGTTTTCCTTGTAAATAAAAACTTTTTTTCCTTGTAAAATTTGACTATGTCAAATGTCACAGTCCGCAGTGAGATTATGTGAAGTTTACCTTCACATGATCACAGTAAAACATCATCAGCTGAGGCGAAAGTTGTTTTTCAAAACCCAAAAAAAAAATAGTCTAATTTCGACCGAGCGGCTAATATGAATAAATATGAATTTACCTTTAACTATCATGTGACAATTGAATTGCAAAGCCTTGTAGATAAAATGGTAACGGAACGCAATATTCCAAAATTGAATGAAACTTAGTTCAATTAACATTGGAAATTAAATCTCAATCCGTTTTTATGTTTTTCTCACGAACGGATTACGAAACAAGGTCCCGCATTGAAAGCGCATACAATATTAGATTGTTCCTCGTCCCGCGAAATTCGAGGTCATCCGAAATAATATAATGCAGTCAAGCACTTGACCCCAAAAGTAAGAACAATTAAAGTATATCATAATTATGACGTGACTTACGGGAGTGTTACAAGGCAGAGCATGATTTTGTTTGTTTACGATCGACATTAATGACTTGTTATGCATTTTATTCTCAACTAAATTAATAATAGATCTTGACAATTTTGATTAGAAGTTTTAGTTGACATGGTACAAACATAGACTTAGATCAAAAATGGATTAACCTAACAATAATGCTGTCTTTTTTTTTCATTAAATAAAGTTAAAAATAACAAAAATGGTAATGTAAGTAAGCATTATTCTTGCAATATCATGTTTCATTGATTTAGTTTTCCTAATAGTCTCAATCCATAATATTATGTGGTATATATTACAAAATTATAATATTGTATGGACTAAAATTGTTTGGCGTGCGTATAAAAATGCATAATTTCGAATAGCCATGATTTCTAAAAGCAAAACAAAATGAATATTCAATGAACGCCTATTTTTAAAGAGCCAATTTTATGCGAAGCAAAAATTATGAGGCGTTTGATGACTATGCCTAGTGAGTTATGAAAAACATCTTAAGGATGACATTATGCAAAAAGTAGAGCTCTCAAAAAATACTACCTCACTTTCCCTTAATTTATTTAGTTATTTATAGGACAAGAATCATAAAATATTTGCTAATTCAATGTATTAAAAATAAAGATTTCCCTTTTCTAAACATAGCTAAACGTCATATTTTGAAAGTACTAGAATCATCTTAAATAATTAGGTTTCAGGTCCCTCGGACTATTTTCATGTATCTCCGTTCCCAGAACCACCTCCAACTAGACTTGTAGATAAAACCCATTAATCGTGCGAGCGTGTATAGATTTCAATAGCTTCTGAGAGGATGTCCTTTTTGACCCGTTTCCAACTAAAATTGTATCGGTGTGCAGCGGGCTCAACTAGAAGTTTAAGTTTGTCAAATAGTGTCTTTATTATTTTTTTTTTTTAATATATCAGGTACATAAATAGTAGTAGTATAGTAGTAGCCAATTTTGCATTTTATTATTATTTGTAAACTTATTAAATTTCTTACTCTTGAATACCTCCTCATTGAATCCTCTTTATATCAAGTAATGCAATCCAACGAAATTTCTTCCTTTATCTTCTCGGTTTTTATTACATCAGAATATTTTATGTATTATATCTAATGATGTTAGTATAATTAAAATCAAAATACGAATAATTGTTTAAACTTCAATTTTGAAACACCGATCTGAATCTTACATGTATACGTTAACAATAATAACAATAAATTACCTACACACTCGTATGAAGAACATAGTAAGTATCAATACTCGGAATATATACCGTAATAAAATCCAATACCTCTTCGATCTTACTCCAATTTCACCTGGAGTAGATTAATCTCACTTTTAATATCGCAGACAACTTAATTAAGTGCTCTCATTATCGATTATTGACTTACACCCACATTCATTTATTGTTTGTTATTATCGTATGAGTCCCATGTTATTATATTAATCCAATAATTATGCCAATTATCATCCAATTGTATATAGTCAATGAATATATTAATTTAAGCGAAAAGCTAACAAGGCGTATACTATTACATTTTTTATTAGATTCATCATGCTTATACGATTATAATAGCTTAATTACATTAGCATGATGATTGCTTGTATTATTTATAATAAGACATTTAAGATTGCGAATTAACTAAGATTTCCGAATGTAATAGTTTTTATTTTAACTTAGAACTGCTTCATTACATGTTTGTCATACACGGTTAGATACAAAGAAAGATTATTTTATTATCTTCCGAAAGTAGCAGAAATCAATATTGCCAACCTTTCACTTAAATGAATATATAAATACACGCGGCGCGCCCCGATTTTATCTGGGTTTATTGATAAAATATGTCCCGTGGATATTCTAAACCTGTTTTCGGGTGTACCCGTAAAGGCAAGGTAATACAAATTTTACCCATATTAACATTCCGGTTCGGGACGGTAGAAAGGACTGGGGTGAAGTTGATTCCGGACACACCTAATCATACAAATACCAATACAATAAAAAAATAATTATCCAATTCGGTGTAGTGGTTTTAGAGTCAGGTTCGTAAGTGTACATTTCCGTGGTTCATTTTATTTATATCAATTATGAGAGGATATGATGATAATGAATATAATAAAGAGAAAATATTTTATTGTTTGTTTTTTAAGGTTTCACTTAAAATGTTCTAAATATCTTTTAACTATCCTTTCACAATTAAAATCCTTAACAAATAACAATGGCGTTATAACAATAAATTATATTTGTATTGTATTATATTTGAAACGAATTAACTACCTAATTGCTTTTAAATTTTAAAAGCAATTAGGTACTTTTTAGGTTTTTACAATTTGTTATTTTATTCGTTACAAATATGCAAAAATAAATACTCTGCCTCGTTAAATTAGGATCTCAGATTTTCGAAAACTACAAAATGACAGCTACATTATCAGAAAGTAACATAAATTTGATTGTTATCATTATATTATCAGAAACAGGGACCACATATAAAGATGAAGCCGCAGGAAATTCTAGTATTCAATAAACATCTCGACTGTGGAGTCTAGATCTTCATAAAGCTGAATTCATGTTTAGTCATGACTTCAGCTTTATAAAGTTCTACGTCTATGGTATCTGAAGGATTATGTTAATAACAGATAATTGAGATTATCATTATCATACCAGCCTGGCAGGCTCGGTGGCCATCGCAGAGTAATAATAATAACAATAACTTTATTCAACAACAAAAACGAAACTTAAACTAAAATACACTTTGATACTTAAGTACCTAAACTAGGTCTAGCCTGTTCTTATAGGCACCTAGAGTGCAGATTCGTGATGAGCACGCTGCTGCCCATCCCTACCCTATATAAATTAAACTGCGCATTTCGGATGGATACACCGCCATCGGTCGGTTCCAGTCTTGGTGCAGGGCAAATTACTGTGTATACTACTCCGCCGGTACCCCACGAAAATATTCAGATAATAAAAGAATTTTCTTTTTTTATCCAAAAAAATCACCCAGGGTTAGCGTTTTTCTTTAATTTGCACATTGTTTAAAGTTTCCACGCGAACTGCAGTTAAATAAAACAAGAGGGAACACCTCATTTACGATTCTGTACGGTTTCCTGCAAAATAAACAGAGACGTTAGTTGGTGAATGCGTCCGGGGAAATATATTTGTAGGAATTAAACATCTGTCCTCGACTTTGTGCAGTGGACCAAGTTTTTGAATACAAATGAGTGTGCAATTGGATTAGTGCAGTGCAAAAATTTGGGCCGTTTCTGGATGTTACCGGTTTTAAACGGTGTTTGGTGGATATTTATTGAAATTGATTCAGTGTGGGAATTTAGTTTTATTACTCAAACAACTTTGGCCTTGAACCTAAATATGGATTATATGAAATCCATAAAAATGGATAGTATTGGAATTTTATGGAAAACGGCACTTCTTTTCTTTATTAAAAGTCATCTGCCATTACAGTGCATAATATTAAATAGAATATTAATAAAAAAATAAAGAGTTAGTTCATCAAAATATATGTCTAACCAAATATAAAAAAAACAAAGAGGGTGCGTCCAATAGTACCTCATAGTACTTCCCAGGCACGTTTTCTAGCTCCCTTTCTTGTAGAGACCTATGTCCAGCAGTTGACTTTCAATGGCTGGTACGATGATACAAATTTAATATTATTGTAGGAAAAATTCCTAACGTAGCCTACACACAGCAGGCCGTGTGCGTCGTACGGGTTGATGGATGATGGGAATATTGTACTGAATTATGATACTGAAACCACAATATCTTATTCATGCTTTGAACTTACGAGTTTTTGAAGAATTCTATCTGTAAAAATCACTTGGTAAGGTTTTTTCGGAACTGATTTTAATAATTCTTTGCGATCTGTATATGGATTGGTTGAACTTGACAGATAGGATAGTTTATATCTTAATTTATATAGGTAGCATTCAAAAAAAATATAGGATAATTTAAGTATCCATGTTTTGACTTCAACATAAAGTAATCAGTAATGACAAGATTTTGTTATTGTAGCTCATATATACCTTTTTTATCTCTCTATTTATGATTATTTTAATTTAAAAAAAATAAACTGCTCAGGATTATATCTATTTATATTATAGGTTATAGTACACAAAACGCATTTTATAAATTCTGGTCGTAAGTTGGAATTTATTTTTTATACTATTTCTTTACACTTAAACAATGCTAGTGAATAAACTGGTTATAGAGAAATCGAAATATTTATTTTGCGATGTTTAAAATGTGAACTGTAAAGTTAATGCCGTGTTTTAATTTAGCGGCAGTATAAATTAATGGCAAAAGGCATAATAAATTATTAAGCGTTAATTGCCAAACGTTTTCCTATTGATATCCGATTGCCGAATACAATAGTGTAGAGAGACACTTCGGCTTACCTCGTCAAACTTTACCTCGCCTCGGGCGACTTCCATTTGTTGTCGGTTCTTGCGCCCGAGTCAAAGGGCCCGAAGTTGCACAAAGTGCGTTCACGAAGTACCTCTACTTCTCTACACTACTCGACCGACTTCACTGCAGTACTCATTTTTTTTGCGCGGGACACAATTATGAGCAATATTCAGTGGTCGCAGGAGCAAATTATATTGTTCCTGGAAATTCTGCAAGCGGAGACCATTATTTGGGATCCCAATGATAAATGTCATGTGTTCAAGTGCTACTTGAGCGTTCATTACAAACGAGCACAGACTGTCGGCGCCTTATAGCGAATGAGCTCATCGCGAAGTTGAACAAGTGTGTAGTGTCGCACTTCGGACTGTTGCCAAAGTATCTCGAGTACTTCGCCGAGGAACTTCGCGAGTAGTGTAGAGGAGGAGTAAGATTGCCACGACCTCCAGTGCGGGAGTTATGGGCCAAAATAGTTACCTTTTTTTGGAAAAGCCTATGCCTAGCTGGGGACTCTCAACGGCTACTATGGTGACTAAAAATTACAAGCGATAGCGGATTGCAAGAAAAATAAAATTACTTACGGGAAGCTCATTTAGGTATGTGCAAAATTACTAGTTTTAAGTTCAATTCTATTAGTTTTAAGTATATTATAACTAATAAACTATAAGCTCTTATATATTGAAACACCATAAAATGTACATTTGCAATACTGAAATAAATAAATAAACGCTCACAGGGGATGGCACCACTTTCCGCAACTTGGCAACTTCTATGACCTAGATAGTAAACACTATAATAAAAACAAGTTACGTTAATATCGTGTAAATTTGAATAGCAGATTTAGTTTACAAATTATTATAGCGTATGATAACAGCGACAGGACTATCTTAATTAAAAATCTAAATTTCAATTAATTTAATGAGTCAGTAAGATTTGCCTTCACAACTCTCTTGGCAAACAAACTCTAATATGAAAGTTAAGGTGTTATTCTGCAGACAAAAAGCGTTATTGAAATGTTCTTGCATCAAACTTTTATGTGATAACTTAGAACTGATGTTAACCTTAATATGAGATAGTAACTTGCATTGAACTGAGTCTAACATCCGAAAAAAAAGTAACGACTTAAAGTATCCCCGAAAGTCGATCTCTTTACTGGCCTTCTGAAGTGAACCCTTGAGGTGACCGAAAGACTTTTACCTCTGGCTTGCCTTTATTGGCTGTCCAGAATCAAGCATTATAGCTTGAGGCAGAAATAAAATATGTGCAAAGTGCGAGTTGATGATATGGAACAACCACCTTGCAGAAAGTGGCGTACAGCTCTCAACACCCAAACCGCTTTCAATCATACGAACGGTAAAGGCAGCAACTTTGCCGTCCGTTTACTTCGGCTTCATTATTGAGAAGCGAGTCATCGTCTACCAAATAACTTAAGACTTGAGACAGTTTTCGAGGTAGACGTCCGCACATCTCGACACCATATCTCGGAACTTGTTTTTCCATATCTTGCAATATCTCTTGCATCTTCCTGGTGCCATATCGAGGGTAATTCTTTACAGTCATTCTAAGACACAAAAATTAAATTCAGCGAGCTAAATAATTGGTACCAAAGTTATTATATGTTCGCTTCAATCCTATGCCAGCCTCAAAGGACCGAGTCTAAATGGACCCGAGATCTAAAAATATAACAATAACAAATTCAGCCAATAAGAATCACAAAGACAGTATTTAAGCATATATTGCACCCAAACTAATATTTTCAAATTATACCCTTAAATTATATTCAAATGCAGAAAGTATAGTAGTAATTTGTCAATTAAAATTGCATAAAAATCCCTGAGGTTAAGATAACTTTCTATTAAAGTATCAAGTACATTATACTTTTGACGTGAGGTACAAGCAAAATAAAATGGTACTTCCTCTTGTGCTAGGTGTCATAAATATATCAGAAATATGTTGTGATATCTAAGGAATCATGAGAAAAGGAAACAAAACTTAACTCATTAAAGATATTCTTTTTTATTATTATATTAAATAAACTAATAATATACTCTTTATTGTAAACTAATAAAAACAACACAAGAACATCATAAGATTAAACAGATTTTTAATGAGTCCAGAATAAGACTCTTGGTTAAAGTCACTGGGTGGCACTTCAGAAACTTTGGCGGTAAATCGCGGAGTAAGTTTTTAATAAAAACGCGGTCAAGGGTGAGCGTGTGCTGTGAGCATTTTTAACACTTAAAATATAAATTATTTTTCAATATTAATGAATTGAACCGTCGCACATTATTTTGCTACCTTTCTTTTATATTATGAAGTCAGCAAACATGCATACGGCCCGCTTGATGGTAAACGTGACCGCAGTATATACTGCCGTCACGTTTACCATCGATGCTCGTGTCAACACAAGGATATCACTGTCATCACAAAGGTATCCTGTGAACTGAAGATACTATGTCACATTTAATTTTCTTGTTTATTCTTTATGAAAGAATGGTCAAAAAGTTGTATAACTATATCGAAAAAGTAAAATGACTTAGCTAAGAAGCTTAAACTGAACTGCGTCATAGCTCTAATTTCACTATGACATACGAACGCGTGAATATTAGAAAATATGATAATCTTAAGTAAGTCTCGCAGATTACCATAGCAATTCAGAATAATGTTATTATATTTTCACATAGTAGTTCTCTTAAATATCTTGTGCGCCAAGGATCGTAAGTACGATCCCCTCCCTTGACAAACTTGTTTATATGATATATATTTGTATTTGTTTTGTGTCTAGGTGTCAATATTTATTTAAATATTATATTTGTTATTATTCTTTTATCTGATAATCATAAAACAGGTGCTTTAAGCGACTTCAAGTCAATGTATGAGATGTTGTGGTAATTTGTTTATATAAATACTAACCTTACAAATTACACCGACATATTTTCATAGCAAAACCTTAAAATTGAATACTTACGTCATATTGACCACCAGAAACATTTAAAAAAAGCAGCAACATTAAAAATATAAAATAAAATCAAAATGGTACCGCTCCAGTAGAGCAACAAAGGGAAAATGAAAATTGTAGCAGAAGCTGGCTGGAAGGCAATTGGGGCCAAATGATTCGTTCATTTCGAGATTGGAAGCGAATGCTTCGCTTTATAATCGATCCTGAAAATAGCAAATCGGGCAATTTAACTTTTTGGTGAATAAAATAGAAATATATATATATATAAGAGAATCGGAAACTTCCAATAAATTTTTAAGACTATAACAACGTGCGTATGTACACAAGTGTAAAATTATTCAAAAGTGCTTAATTTGAATACTAATGTTCAATCTCCGTTAACGTTAATGTTAACGGCTAACAACGCGTTAATTAAGGCATTAAATCTAAGTATAGGCTTAATTAAGTAGTAACATCCTAGAATAATTTTTATTTTACATCGTTGAAAGTTTCTTTGCTTACTACATTGAATTGAGCAATAAACCATAGCTTTGTGTAAATAAATCTTAATAATTGTACTAAATTATATATAAATAAATTCACACAATGTCTCATGCGTTTAATTGACTACAAAATAAGTAGCAATTGTAGTCAAAATAAAAGTTACTGTAGAATAAATGCTATCAAGATTAGAGCACTTTGAAGTATGTATGGTCTGGTTTTGAGAGATAGATTAACGAATAGTATGATGAGAGTATTGATGTAGTGTAAAAGAAGACGTTGTGACGAAAATAGAGAAAGAAATGTTGAGATGGCTTAGACAAATAAAAAGGATGAATGAAAGTAGAATGCCTGCACAAATAAATGGAGCTTAAGTATAGGACGACCTAGGTGGACATATCTTAACCAGGTAGAATAGTTATTAAAGAAGGGCGAGTTCCAAGAATAAACGAGTGTGTATAAAAGCACTAATGCGAGTTAGGGAAGCGAGAGAAGTATGTTAAAGCTGAAGAGTCGTTGAAGAAATAAGTTGGTTCTCATGAACACGGTACTTTCAGAAACTACTGCTCAAATTTGAAAAAAAAAACCTTTAATTCAAGAAAGCCTATTTATCAAATCAGTTTAAGAGTAATGTGTATCAGTTTAAGAGTAAGGCGGATCATAAATGATACTGGGTTTAATCCTCACGTTGACGCGGATGGGACCGCGACACAGCTTTTGATTTTTTACTTATTACTTATTCTGGATACTGGACAAAATAAGCCCAAATGTGTTCCGCGCCTTGTTTTACTGTCAAGCACAAGCATGAATTTCGCAGAGTAAAACTGTGCTTTTTGAGGTCACGTTAAAAAGTATGTCTTACACACATTACTAAGTATAAAACTGCAGTGCATCCGCAAGGCTTCTAATACAGCTGAAGAGATTTCCTCGGTAATTGCATTAGTTGACGCGTCATTACGTGACATGCATCAAGCCTTACAACTTCAACGTACAGTTAGGTATACAAAGTAGTCTTCGTGGGTGGACATTGTCAAGGTCAAAAGTTTATCTAAAGGCGGAATAAAACAAAAAGATAATTGCGGCGTGTCACGAAAATGATAAGGCATGCTGGAAATAATACCCAGATACGACTTGCTGTGGGTAACCGCAGCTTATAGACTACAGACCCTGTGTATATGAGCTACACTGTTACGGATAGACATACCGCCACCTGTCGGTTTTAGTACCTTAGTCGCCTATTATGACACCTGGTACAGGGGAAAGTACCATTCTGCTTTGTCGGTACCACACGGTTTGTTAATATATTACTTTAATACAAATATGACACCAGGTGATATAAATAAATAAAATCTGAGAGTCATAACATCAATTTATAGAACAACCTGAAAACCTGAACATGACAAGTCAAAAGATTGAACTATGCATAGGATGAGAATATAAAAGAAACTGAACCTCAATTCACTTATGATAGTACTGTCGGTATATATTTTTTGACATAATTGATATTTTCTACATGATTCTGTCCATTTATGCAAAACAATATTCATTTTTAAACTTAAACCTACCTTCTAAATCAGTTTGTCTTTTAATGAAAACTGTTATAGTAAAATTAAAATTAAATGAAAGCCACAAACTCTTATACATTGATTCCGTAAAAATTCGCTAAAAGCACTTATGTTACGGACATTAGACAACAGATTAATCACAAATATACTACTTAAATACATATATTTGACAACCACACAGAGTAAATAAAAATATTATCATATAAATATTTGTCCTGTGCGGGGATCGATCCCACAACCTCTGGCGTATAAGACAGGATCACTACCATCTGCGCCATCGGGCCCGTCAAATAGTAAGTTTTGACAGAGACAAAATGTAGAATTTTTTATAGTAGACCACAATAATGTCGAAATTATATAAGTCATAGTAAATAGGTTCGTTAGAAATTATATAGTGTACACATCCGACGTTTCTCCTTGTAAATTAATGCCGTAATCTTCATATTACCTAACGCAAAAACTTGTCTCATACGAAGCTAAATTGTTTTCACTGGTAATTGCAAATGACGCGGATGTCGCGTACCGTTGCATGTACATAACTTACTTTTATAGCATTTAAAGGTCAACACCGAATAACTGAGTATCGTCATTAAAAATGAAATGAGAACTTTTTGGAGTTTCGAATTGTTTTGCGCAAACATGTGTTTAAAAGATTGTTGGAGAGTTTTTGGAGATTTTTAGGGTGGGTATTGTTATTTTTTTACAATATTTGTAATATAAAGGGCCGGCTTTTTTTAATTATATAATTTTATTCATTTAGAATATTTAGATTCTTTAAGTAGGTCATCAGTAAACTTAACGCTTAAAATGGATGCATATTTTACAATTCTAATATGGCACGCACTCTCTTTCAAACCGGTCTATTACTATCTGTATGCGAATCTTTGAAGCTAATTTCTTAACACTACAAACTGCAGTATAATTGAAGTATATATATATATATGTAGGTACTATAAAAATGTAAATATATGCCACCCATTGCACTATTGCCGGCAGAGCAGAATAGTACCTCCCTTTGTACCAGGTGTCGTAAGAGGTGACTAAGGTACCGGAACCGACAAACAGCGGAATATCCATCCGAAAACTTAAATACTAAATGGGGATGGGCAACAAACAGCACCCTCGTCACGAAGTTATGCTTTGCAATTGCAACCACGCCTGCCTAGCGCGGCATTTTGTGAAAATATAAAATATATTTATTTGTATATATATATATATATATACACATACATTCAAATACATATTAAAGATATAGTTACAAAACAATAAAACATTTTCTTAGAAATAGATTCTGTTGTCGTTAGCTTTAATTGAAAATAGTAATAATTCGATTTTGACTGTTATTTGGTTTTTTGATTTACTCGTCGCAATTCTCGCTGGGTCAATCAGGTGAAGTCTTAGTAACTTTCCATTGATTGTTGCTTTGAACGTGCCTGGTTATAAGCACGGTTATATATTATTTGCGGTTACTTCGAAGGCTTCTTAAACAAAAGTTCACACGGACGAAGTCTTGAGCTAAATCTTCAAATGATAAAATAGATTAAAACTGGTAATATTGATAAAATAGATTAAAATTGCTTGTATGGACTTAAACACATAAAAATAAAAATATAAACATGACAGATTTTCGCTAAATGCTTATAGTGCAAGTGTATACGGTTATTTCCAAAAGAATGTTTTTTTCTGTTTGCCCGTTCTTTTGGCTGTCTATATGTTTGTTTATTATGTTATGTTTGTTTATATATTACTTTGTTTGGGTTAATCTCAAAATCTGCTAGGCTGATTATAACTTTTAAATGGACAGACTGCAAAAAAAATATCTTGTTGTAAATACCGTCTACATACTTTCATATGTATTATTTGGAAAGCTGCTATATTTATACAAATACAAATATAATACTATATGTAAATATTATTGTATGTAATAATATATACACACCTGGACATAGAAAAAACAGAAATATTCATAACTTATTTTTTTGGCCTAGTTATTTATTCATAGTCCCTATGAATCGAACCCACGACCCTTGGCGCAAAAGACAAAAAAACTTTGCGCCATACTGTCTTCAGCTCAGTTTTCTGTAAAACTTTAGGAATACATTCAAGAGCGAATACACTATAGACATAATAGATACAAGTTTACTTCATACACATTTTGTATAATTAAGGTATACACCACTCACGTACTCTTGAACCTCTGAAGACGTAGTATTAGCATACGACATGAGATGCTGAAAACATGTCCATAAATATTCATAATTAATGTTAATTTCTGCTCTCTGATAATTTGTGGTGTTCATGCATAAAGATATGGGGTAATTGAATTGATACTTTACGAGTTGCGCACTGAACCTTAGCTAGCATTCCGATGACTACCAACTGCTTAATAATACAATAATTTTTAAGAGATGTAGTATTAGTAGGTCGGTCGAGATATAAGTCCTAAAAACCCCTACAGAATTCTTCAGTTTTTTTTACTAGTTTATTTTTGATGGCTCGTGTAATGAACTGGCTGTAAACTTAGTTCTAAGACCAGTCTAGTACCAGCGGCCTAGTTTTAATGTAGGCCACTCAGACTTATTTGTTCAAATGACCTATAACCCTATAGGTTTACGGAAGTCAATGTTTAAAGAATAAAAATTGACAATTTTAAAATGCATTCTTTGATAAATTTTAATGAAAATCTATCAAAGTCATTGATAGATTTTAAAGGCTTATAAAGGCTTTAAAACTTTTATATTGTTTGTTCGATGTCACGGCTACTTTGCAGCAACCGTTCTATGGGTTCAAATAGTTCTATAGTTAACTACTCTTAATATAACTAATCCTTAAAAGAGTAGTTTTATTAAGAGTAAGGAACACGTAAATAAAACTTTACAAACTATTATCTATGAAGAGAACAATACATACATCTGGCCTGTGTCCCATGGGAGTAGGCAGCGACTACGAATCTCTACTTATTAGAATCTTGGCATACCTCTTTCGCTTACCTTACTCGCATTGATATATAGATGTTTATTCTTGGTACTCCCTGGCCATTTTTTAATACCTCTTCTACTTGGTTAAAATATGTTGTAACCAAGTAGAAGAGGTATTTGTCGCCTAGGTTGTCCTGTACGAACTCTTCCGCTCTATATATTTGTGCAGTCATTTTACTTTCATCCATTCTATCTACATGTCCAAACCATCTCAACTTTCCTTTGTCTATTGTTGTCACAATATCATCTTTTACACCACATGGATCTCTTGGGAATCGGAAACAATACTCGGAATCTATTTGCGCAATCGAAATAAAAATCAGGAGATTCGGAAAAACAACAATGACATCACCTGTGGAAGCCTATACCTAGCAGTGGACATCCTCCGGATAACTTAGAGATGATGATTACAATAATTGCTTGAACTTTAGAAAAAATAGGTCATTGGCTTAATAAATATGACGAATTATTAATTCATATGGATATACTTGAAGAAGATGAAAGATGTTTTAATTAGACAGTCATTTGGTTGACGACGTATTGACCTTTGATCGGAAACCTTTAGGTTAGGAAAGACTTATATCGAAAAATAGTTACGCCTGATTTTTGAAACAAAAGGTTGCGGCTAAGATTCCCGGTTTGAGTAGTATTGACACATTCCTTTAGTTTAGAAGAAGAAATCACTGATGTGGTTTCTCTGTGTTCCAATTGTTTAAAGCAGAGACGAGTTGTGACTGTAAATTATACATTATGTGTGCATACACCAATCGTTTCGCATTAAGTCATTTTCGAACATTATATTTCTAACTATTCTTTGATCGATAAGCATAATTTAGAAAGCAATAAATTTGGTTCGCCCTTAACTATACTTTGATTGGAATGACAGCTAAATGTATCATTATCATCATATTAGCCATTTGAAATACACAACTGGGCATAGGCCATCCCAACGGGCACTTTACCCATAATTTCCGCGCTGGCCATGTATGGCGGTAATCGCAGTGCGCAACTAATGCGACGGGGATGTTGTTGCCCATTCCCGCCCTGTTAATTTGAGCTACACTATCACAAATGGATATACCGCCAACTGTCGCTTCTGGTACCTTAGTCGCCTGCTACGACACCTGGCACAGGGGAAATACTATTCGGCTGTGCCGGTATGTACTTATAATACATGCATTTGACCGTCAGGGTCAATTTATTATAAATTTTTATATTACATGAGTTGTTACATTTTTATAATATACTAGCCAACCAGACAGGCGTTATTCCGTTTTAACAATTTTGAAGTTTAAATTAAAAACATGCGAGAAAAAAAATTGTAGTTTAGAAGTTCATTTCGGGCTAACATCTTGACACTATAGAGTATTAATTTTTAATTTTCCTAACAATTTATTCTGAAAATCTTAAAAAAATATAGAATCATAACACAATTTAGATTATTTCTATTGAAATCAGGTCGGGGATGAGTAGAAAAGGCACTCTGCAATGGCCACCACGCCGAAATTCCCCCATTCTCGGAGAGTCATATGCCCAGTAGTGTTCTATGGCTGCCATAAAGATAAGGATGATACAACTTACACGAAGTAACAACATACTTAATCGTTATCTAATTAGAGTTTAAAACAAATTAAAAAATAATGACTATATCCTAATAAAACAATTAACCGCTGCCCGTCTGTAATTACTAGAACCATAGCTTTCCGTTCGCTCATTGAATTTCCAACACATTTTCACTAGCCATGAATAATACAGATTTGTAAGTACTACTGTTAAGAAACTATAATGATCACATTGAAAATATAAATAAAATATCAACTGTGAAGTGTGTAAGTAATTGATTAATTGATATTTAATAATCGACCAAACGCGTGCCTAGAATGTGGCACACGATTTCAATAAAAAAAGAAAAAAATGTATAGTCTTTTTTCTCTCTCTCGTTTTTTCTGTGAGGTTGACTATTTTGAAGTATAATAATTACCATACAGGCAACATTGAGCCCAATTCCTCATCATCATAGCTGTCATTAGAAGTCCACTGATAGATATAGGCCTCCTCAAGAAAAAGGAAAGTTTGTTCATGTCCCGCGCTGGGCAAGTGTGTTGGCAATCGCTGACCGCAGCTTTCGCGACGGGAATGCTGCTGCCCGTCCCCACCCGGTGTATTAGAGCTGCAATCATTCGTATTGATACCAGCCATCTGTTGGCTTTGATGACTTACCTAGTAATTATAGAAATAAAAAAGAAACATTTTTTTATTATTAAAAAAAATCAGTGTACCCATTTTAATAACGGATTCTTAAGAAAACACATAGGTTTCTATTTCCAAAAATCAAAAATGAGTTACTATTTTATAAATAAAAAAAATTGGTTGTTCCACCGAGAATTCCAAAATAGACAAACCATCACACAGCAGTCTAGTTTTCTGATATATCTATAAACGTAATTGCATATCATATTAAACTACAAATTATTTTAATATCATAAAAACAGACATTAATTTCCATTACCACCGAGATCATAAGTATCTCGGTGCTATAGTGGCGCCATCTCAATCGGACTTTAGATCACATAACTTTACGTACCGTGACGAATTAATAAGATCATATTCTCGTATACATAACAAATTGGCGACATAATTTGGTCGACAGAGTAGAAATAATTGCACTAACTGATTACACATATTCATTATTGTAATTATATAATTAGTGTATTTTTTAAGTTCTTACATTAATTAAGTGTAATACATTCGCTTCTAATTTAAATACTACACTTTTAATTGGGACATTAATCATGTATATAAAAAATATTAATATACCTATTAAAAATCTATTAATAATACCATACAAAGCGTAAAATTCAAATTTTTTTATAGGAATATTTTTTGTCAAAATGTATGTCCTTAGTATTTGTAAATGGAATACAAGTAAAAATAGATACTCAGTTTTTTTCTGTTGTTGTAATAAAGTGTTACAGTTCTATTTGGCTGTTTAACATTGTTTGTTTGTTTAATTAAGTTATCTATATCGTCTGTTGTACCTTTACCCTTGTCGTCTTCATGTCCGCGTGTATACAGCATGATCTACATGCTGTAGTAAGCAGTCAATATATTCCGCTGACTCAACTGTCTTTATACAATGACATTCTGGCTCTTTCACCGATGTATGGTAGTGACTGTTAGTTATAGCAAAAGTAATAAATAGGACCAATGCGTTTGAAATGAAAAAAATAAAGCCGTTATATGAGACTTATGCCTATATAATAGTAAGCTACCCTGTTTCTGGTATATCGCCATCTGTCGGTTTTTGTATTCAAGTCGCCTCTGCCGATACTTATTACAAGAAGAGGTACTCTTCAACTGAACATCATCTTTAACTTAACTAGTGTTTTGTAACAAGAATATTATAATAATTACACATGCTCAAGAAAGAGTTTTTACAGCACAAAATAAATTAACTATTAGATTATATAATACATATAAGATGTAAATAAATTTTAGTACAGAACCCATTTTTTAACACAAATGTATCTATCTCATGTAGCTATCTCAGAGTCAGGATAACGTATGAGTTGTCATGTATATTATAATCTATAGATTATGTGATGTCCATGGGGTCATAAAAGTCACCTCAAATTCTGTTCGTAGAATTACGTTTACTATAAACTTACTTGGCAGCACCGGACGGTTTTTAATACGAAGTTTACTGCCTTTTCATCACGCGAGCCACCAAAAAAGATCCCATTAGAAAAACTGGTCTTACTTTTTATTAATCAGATCAGGTCGGTAAACATAGATACAGTCCACTTTATTGTAAGCGTCACCACAGCCTAGAGAAAAAAACCGGAACATATCAATGCAAACACTCTTCCTCTTATTTATGGCCCGGTACTTGTCATATAATAAGGTTTTATGTAATGTAACTATTGATGAGTCATTATTTGAAATAATAGAACGCACTGACCAATATTAGATAATTAATTCCAAACAAAAGAGAATCGTCGTCACAGTCTTCATTAACATCTTACTAGCTGTTGAGCGTCGAGCGGACAGGCCTCGCCAAGAAAGGGAGAATATGCTATTTTCGCGACTTTGATGCTGCTGTCTATCCCCGCCCAGCGTGGCTGCACTGTTTTGGATCAAAATCAATTAAAAAAATCTTAATTTATTTATGCACTCACACATATATATATATATACATATATACTTACATACAGTTTTAAAATATAAGGAGATAATAATGCAATTTCACAATCTGACATATGAGATGCATTTAATGAGGCGTATAAATAAGAATGACCATTGATTAAAGAAAGTAGCAATGACTTGTGAAATTCTGACCAGTTCAAATGTTCTTACTTTGTGTCGAGTTTTTATGAGCAGAAAGTTTGTCATGACTTGTAGAAATAACAAGCAAGCTTCTCTACATAATTATTTCTTACTACCAAATACCTGCAGCTTTGTATTCTTATTCTTGGGTGAAGTCATATATGTTCACTTGTGATTAAAAATATTCTTTTTGTATGAGAGTTTCATTAACCGAAACATAAGATGTTACTAGAACCGTGATTGTGACAATTTTTTATGGCTTCTTTTTTGATTACTCTCTTAATTATCGTTAGAATAGCCTGAAAGTCACTCAATGACTTGTTAGGTCATCAGGGTTCATTACGGATCATTTGAACTGTAACATTATTTATTCTCACAGAAAAAATATATAGGATCTTATGAAATGTTATTTCAAAAGTGCAATTAAAATTATCTCGTTCATAATATTAAAAGAATATGGTCATTAACATCTACCACGACTTCGTTTTCACGTTAGCTTAATGGCGGTCTATAATTTTAACAAGTACATACAAAGAAACAATAAGTACGATCGTAAGAGTTACATGGACAATAATTTCCCTTCTAATTGATTTGACTGAATTCTTTTGAAAATTTGTATAGATAAATAATATAGTTTATAAAAGCTTTTTATTTTGTTTTGGTGTTAAAAATATGTATTGAGGTATTATATCGGTATATCCTATGTTGTGTGAAGTGCTTAAAGCGACTTATCTCGGAGCCAGGTCAATGTATGAAATGTTGTTTGAATTTATATAGTAATATGTTTCTAATTATTCATTATTATAACCATTTTGTATTTTATTAATAGCCTAGCTTTTAGATATAGACTTTGAACGCGTGGACTTTGCTTTTTATTAAGCCCTGCGGGAACTTTATCTAAATTAGAAGTGGCTATTATAGAATATAAAAAAATTAACATTCAAGTTAAACACACGCTAAATAATATCAGATTGTGTTTATCCGTTAAGCCGTAGAAGTATAAGAAATAGACAGACAAATAGATACATATTTTTATTTATAGTATTATCATACACATAGCATAAAACAAAGTTGCTTTTCGCTGTCTGTCGCTGTCTGTTTAGATCTTTAAAACTACGCTACAGATTTTGATGATGTTTTTTAACATATAGAACGATTCAAGAGGATAGTTTATTTTTTATACATCCACAGTATAGTAGAGAAACACTGATAATTTTAAAAGTTTCTAGTGTATATTTATTTATTAAACGCTGAACCCGACGAAATAGATAAAAATAATATACTACAGTATTGTTCTATGAACAGGTTTACAAAAAAGTCTGCGGTGGTATACTCGTATATCCATCTTTTAGGGTTAATCCACAATAACCATTGCCGTGAGGTACCGGCAAATTAGAATAGTACCTCCCTCTGTACCAGGTGTCTTAGGAGGCAATTGAGGTACCACCATCTACAGATGGCGGTATATATATCCGCGACAGTACAACTTACATGAATAGGGTGGGGATGGGGAGCAGCATCACCGACTCGAAAGCTGGGCTCTGCGATTGCCACCACGCTTGCCCAGCCCGGCAATTTATGGGCAAATACCCCCTTTCTTGGGAAGGTCTATGTCCAGCAGTGGACGTTTAATGGTCTGCTTTGATAATAAAAATGATGATTATAAAATGTTTATCTTGAATAGAACCTATGACCATTGCCAAACGAGATAGGAATTGTTCAATGTTTATTTACATATCACAATAAAAAAAATGCACACTGCATTGGGAAGTTACATGACATAATACCCGTTTGATTCATCTTAATTTTACTAGATATTTGATTCTATTTTAATATTATTAATGCAATAGTAAGCATGTCAGTTTGGTTCGATTTTACGAATTTCACGTTTAATCGGTTTTTATTAATTTTGACGTGTTTATTGCTTGGACTGTAGAAGAGAACATAAATACCTTTATCCCAAGAGCTTACTCTCTTTAGTCGCATAGCAATATATGTAAAGTAAACGCGGTAGGAGTAGGTATGTATACAGACTATAAGTGTGCACCCACACTTATGGTTTATATACATACTCGTAGATCAAATATATGTATTTTCTCCCATTTCCTACATGACATATAAGCAGGACCATTGACAAACTGATATAATAAACATAAGACCTTACTAGTGTATAGATTTCTTCTAAAATACAACCACTGTACTGTGAAAAATTTGAAACGATCCCTAATACTACTAGTTTAAGATGAGACTCTAATCCTAGGTCTTAATGAAAAATATGGTTACCAGCCAGTAAACCTACGAGTCGATTAAGACCGAAATACCAAAGTGATTATTTATTTAAAAGAAGGTTTACTTTAGTAAGAAACTTCGTTAGCAATATGATTAATAACTTCACGTCTTACACCAAGTAAAATAAACCAACGACGTCATTTTAATAACAGAGTTTCCCTCGAATATAAATTCACAAAGTAAATCTCAGGAAATCCGTGTTGTACAGCGCTAACTCAGCGAAATCGAATCAGTGACGTGAAAGATAAAATACAATTAGCAAGGAGCGCACTGATTAATGAGTACGCTCAGACTTGTAGGGACTGCTTCAAGTGACAAGGCTTTAGAGGCATTTTTCCATAATCCTGCACGATAGGATCACTCCTATAAAGACTAGAATAGTATCTTCCCCTGTACCTGTACCCTGTATCGCAAGAGGCGAGTATCAGAACCGACAGATAGCGGTATATATATAACCGGAACAGTGTAGCTTTTGAACTTTCAATGGCTGATATGATAATAATAATAACTAAAATGAATTCACACAGCAACATCTCATACATCACTTTACTTCCAGATAAGTCCCTTAAAGCACTTCTGTAAAGGACATCTGGCAACAGAGGAATCACAAATATAATACATAAATAGACAGAACAAACAATCAGACTCTTAACAAACACTAATATGATCACATAAGTAATTGTAATGGGTGGGATCGAACCAATGACCTTTAGCGCACAAGATAGAATCACTACGGTCTGCGCCATCGGGCCCGTCGAAATCTAACTAATGTTTACGTTAAAATCAATAAAAAAATACAAATAAGTCTACTTTTCAACGGCTTTAAACGTGGTTTGCTAAACTTTTTTCATTCTTACTTGAACGTTTACCTTGCCGCCGACGTTTCAAAATTCGTTTTCAACAACGTTCTCACGTCAACCAAGTAAAAATGTTATTGCTATTTTTAGCTTTCTTTTTTAACAAGAGTTTAAAACACAAACTACTATGTAGACTAGAGGATGCGAAAATGATAGAAAATATGACTGTTTTTTTCTATAATCCTGAATTGCCAAATAAACATGATTCTAGTGAAGGTAAGGGTCACCGTCGTGTTACAACACTAGCACGTCACCAGCCGATACTATGTTTACGATATTATGTTTCATTACCAAGTAATTTCACTGCCTCTCTCGCCCAAACTGGAGCACAGCAACACAAACACCGCAGTTTAGCGGTAGGAGTAATAAAGTTAATGTATAAATACAACATCATTATAGTGATATAAAAATTGGTCGACTGTACACTGGCCACTGCCTTCCCAAAATAATGAATAATAACAATAATTAACACAAAACCTCAAATATTAAAAAAAACAGCCAGAACCTCCTTTTGTCGGTTAAAAATAAATACAAATCGGGAAGTCAAAGTACCTAGCTTAGGTAACAATTCCTTTTAATAGATATAGAGGTATAATCTTTATTTAACTTACCTTTTTTTATTTAACTTACTTTTTAATGTGAACCCGCTATTTGCTTTTGGCTCACTTTATGGTCTCATGGTCTCTCAGACTGTGGACATAACACTAGGTATTTTATTAAACGACTGAAAAAAGTAAACCCTCGTTAAAGGAGTTAAGAAACTTCAAACGCGACCGATTTCTGTTATGTAAACTTACCACAATTCACAACGGAATCTATTGCTTTTGCTTTGCAAAAAACATAATGATTAGACATATTGAGTTTAATTAGCTAATAGAAAGGAAATCTTGCTACAAGATAACTATTGTGCACGCTAAAGATTAATCTACACAAATCGGTATATATATCAGTAACAAAAATTAATCTTTATACGCAAGCCATTGAGTGCAGAATTGACTGTAAAATTTTGACAGGTTTGTGTACGTTGGTCTATGGCTATGTGTAATTGCTATTATAGAACGTAAATTCAGATGTGGTCTGATATCTTTTGTCATATTATTTGGAGTAACGATAATATTAATCGAGATTAGGTAATAGAAATATGTAATAATTTTTATAATAAAATCTATAATAAGTTATATAATTATTTCAAAAGTGTTTATTTAACAAGTTTGATTAGATTGATCTAAAAATATAATACGTAATAAAATACATTTGTATGATGACGTTAAATTACTGTATTCAAGTATCATATTTGTGATTTCTCTGTTCTCTGATATCCGTACCAAAACTGCTTTAAGTTACATATCTCGAAGTAAGAACGTATGAGATGTTATGTGAGTTCACTATTAATAAATATATATACAAGGAGCCAATCTTTTGCAGTCTGTCATAATAAGTATTACCAACATTATACATTGTATGTAGTAAGTACTAGCGAACTGCGCCGGCTTCGCACGGTTGCAATGAGGATAAACAATGGTTATTGTGGGTTATTCCTAAAAAATGGATATATTAACTTTTGTAGACCTTTTAAAAGTGACCAAAACTGTAGTACATTATTTTGATCTATCTCATCGGATTCAGCTAGCGTTTTCAATGTAATGGCAAAAAATATGTCTATTCATGACGTGATGTCATAAATAAACACATTTTTGCGAAGTGTAGAAGCTGTTAAAACTATTAGTGTTTCAACTAATAATTTTTAGTTGCGTGTCAAAGATCTAAGTATACAAAGGGACAGACAGACAGCGGAAAGCGACTTTATTTTACACTCTGTATTGCATTTTTAATGCATTGTAATGCTTAATTTTTATAATTAAATTGTTTGTGTGCTTTAACACAATAGACTTGTATCAAATTTCAAACGGGAGTGGCAAGAAAATTTATAAGGTTTTATGATTTTTCAATAATTTAATCTCTTAGAGTTTAATTATAATATTCCCGTGATTTTGCTTACCTGAAATAAGGTTGTATTTGTATCCTTGATTAAAATTTTACTGTGCGGTACTATAATTCTTTGCAAAAATATTAAATAATCTAAATAACAAATTAACACCGGTATTAGCGAGTCAAGGCCCTGTCTTTAAGTGTAACTATTTAGGAAATAAGCTTGAAGAAAATTACAACAAACAAGAATGTTATCTACAAATTGTGCTTTGGTTAAGTCAATTAAGTTAACTAAGTCTCAAGTCTTAGTAAATTTTAGCCAAATAATGAAGTTGGGTTTATGTTATATTTGATTCGCGTAATCAATATTAACTGTTGATTACATTTAATTTTTTTACCTTTCTGCCTTGAGTTAGTTTTGTTGGATTTCATAATAAATCACGTTCTAAGGAATCTCTTGTTTACCTCGAAATTAAGAGTAGCTTATCTTTCTTCTATCTTAATTTTTAATCTTATCGAAATCTAAATTACCATTGTGAAACAAAAATACCGATCTAACCGTGAATAAAAAACAAACCCATTCGACGAGAACCATAAGTATTTTGGGAAAAATTGGACTGTGTTATTTTAGACTACAATCTATCTTTATGTCTAATATTTTACAGATCCTTTTATTTTGTTCCCCGGTTTTTTTTTATTACACCAATTAAAAAAACAGCCCTACCGACCGCGTGTTAGTAAGCGTCACAGCAGTCTACAAGTGCTCGTAATACCGAAGATATCGATAGCGCGATACCAACCTTCTGTCTTGAAGATATTATTTCATAATACCCGGTAATTTCACTGCCTCTCTCACCCTTTAAACCAGAACACAGTTCTGTGAAAACTGCTATTTGGTAGTAGAAATAGGCAAGAGTGAAGGTCATAAAAAGGTCGTTGGGTATCAAACATTTTTATTATGAAGCGCTCATAAAACATAATAAAATAAATGAATAGGATGTAAGTACAAAAACAAAAGGCGCTCTCTATATTCTCTTATCTAGATAACTTTTAATATAAACATGAGATATTCAATGTTGTTTTTAATTAAATGGTAGATAAATTTTGTCGGTCTGTTTGCACGTACAATACCAGAAACTGCAGACCATAAACTTTCTCTCGTTGTAAGTTTTAAATTCAAATGAATATTGCTCGGACTAGTCATAACAAACATAATTTAGACAAGAGGCTCTACTTTCTTATGGGAATTAAAATGTTCAAGTTTATGCCTCATATTTTGACGGGCCCGATGGTAGTGATCCTATCCTATCCTATCTTGTGCGCCAGGAGTCGTGGGTTCGATTCCCACTCAGAGCAAATATATATATGACGATATTTGTGTTGGTTCTGGGTGTGGTTGTTAAATATATGTATTTAAGTAGTATATTTGTGATTCTTCTGTTGTCTGGCGTCCATAATAGAAGTGCTTAAAGCGACTTACCACGGAGTCAATGTACGAGAAGTTTTGGGATTTTATATCAAATTTATATCGTTGTATCTTAAGAAGGTACTGCAATAAAGTTAATATATTAATCAAATATCATTATACTGATATAATAGTCGTTCGACCGCAAGACATGCACAGCCTTCCTTTGCCATACATTGACCTGACACTTAGATAAGTCGCTTAAAACACTAGTGTTACGGACATCAGACAACTGAGGAATAATAAATATCTAAATATATTTTTATTTATTAATATATTTTTATTATTTAACAACACAGAACCAACAAATATTCATTGTATAAATATTTGTCCTGGGAACTCACAACTCTTAATGCCCATGATAGGAACACTACTATCTGCTTAATCGCACCCCTAAAATATTTTAGATGTTTTACGCTTCGCAGGCAGTGCATGGTCTGAATTTTACGAACCTTCCCACTGCCACTTTTACTTGCAAATCTGCTGTGCTATATCGGTAACATTGGCAAAAGACAGCATTGTTCTTTCCATAGCATAGTGGACATTATATTTACAGTTATAGCATCCTTTGACAGTGATAATATTTACGCGTTTACTATTTATAATAAAAACATATTTCAACTAATTTTAATTTTTGTTTATCTCCATGTTACATTTTAATTAGATACCTTACAGCTATCGTTCTCAAAAGTGACAGATGTTATGTCAGAATGTGTGACGTAAGTAGTTGCTACATTAACAAGTTCGAAATTGGATGTTTATTATAATTGAACAGTTATTTAGAACACCACAGATTTGTAGTTATTCTCTAAATAATTTATGGTAGACCTTACAACGTCACCTACTTAAATATTTTAACCGCAAAAGCTAAGCAAAGTCAAGTAGACTTTGAAAAAGGTAGGAGCAGTGATAAGCAATTATTTATGAATAAATAAACATATATTTTTATTTAGTACACTTTTTTAGTATTAATGAGTTTACAACACATGTATATCGTGTTAAACAACGTCCAATGTTAAATATAGACCTCCCCAAAAGACTTCCAATGCAATCAATCATCAAAGTTATTTGCCCATAATTGTCACGCCACGCTGGGCACGCGTAGTAGCAATCAACTTCGCCCTGTTACATTTAGGTTACTGTTTAAGGATTTATCGCTATATGTTGGGTCTGAATCTTAGTTACTTCTAACCACCTGATACGGTGGGAGATACTATTCAACTCTCAAGCTAACCATGACTTATGAAATACTTACTTCACAATATTGCTGACTATTTTTATGGCTATCACCCACTGCACTGCTTTTTTTAACATAAACAACCGCCTTTAATACCAAACTTGAATATATTTTAGAATACCTACAACATATTGTACGTGCATGTAAAATTTGAGGATTGCCCTCGATTTTCCTGGTATCACCAGATCCTAATTTGGCGCCAACAGAGCCATCTATATGTTGTATCCGTTCGAATAAAAATCAAAATCGGTAAATAATTTTTGGATATCAAGGATCATACAATTAAAAAAAAAACAACCGAATGGAGAACCTCCTTTTGAAGTCGGTTAAAAATAAATACCAATCGGGAAGTCAAAGTGCCTATTTCTTAGTAAATAGTTCCTTTTAATGAGTACTTGTGTGTCCTTCTAAGGTTGTTACTTACTATCTCATTAAACTTGTCATATTAATAAAAACATATGAAGAATAATTTAAATCTTTGAGTTAAACCGTGACAAAGAAAAATCAGACTTTCATTTTTGTAACATAAGTACAGATTCAATAATCCGTTAAGCCTAGAATTTTAAATTTACTTATCGGTAAATCCAATATGCCGTTTATTCGATATAATGAGTACTCGGCCAACAGTATTGTAAAATATATCCATATTAAAATTAAAAATGTGTTTGTTACACTTTCACCACTTAACCGGCGACCCGATTCCAATAAAATTGGAAACGTTAATTATTTATAGTACGGGTTTAGTATGTTACATGTTAAAAATTGAGACACCAATTCAAGCAACGATATATATGAGGAAGCTAAATGCAACTGAAATTATTAAATCAATACTAGTAAATGGTTATCGCGTATATGGAATACACTCGAAACTCACCGCTCAGATCCCGCAAACCTTGCGGCCGCGACCGTAGTGGAACGCACGTCGCGGCCGCGTGGTACGCAGGATAATTACGGGCATCGGACCTCTCATCTATGAGGCCCCGCCCTCTTTTTTTGGTAGCTCTGGAATTGACGTCTGCGTAGGCCAGCAATAAGTTCATTCTTCGTAAAAAACTAAAATCTCTTCTATGTATAGCCTAGTGAAATAAAGCTTAACGAACGGCACATGCTTTCCTCTAGTTTCTTGAATAAAAATATAATATCTTAACCTTTTAAATAAGAAACAAGTACTCGTTAAAAGGAATTATTTTCTAAGTCATAGATACTTTGACTTCCCGAAATAAGTTACGACTATATTTAAATATCAAAAAAAAAATAGAACTATGTAAATAGGATTTGTATTTTTATACGTTTCTAACAAATGAATTTAGAAATTACTGAACTCATTTAAAAATTCATGAGCTGGGAAATCGCAGAGCACCAGAACCGACAGACAGCGGAATATCCATCTGAGACAACTAAATGAAATACAAGTAGTATAAAATGCACATGGCGTGGATGGGCTGCAGCATCCCCGTCGCCAAAACTTCTCTATACAATTGCCAATACGCTTGCCTAGCGTGGCAATTATGGACAAAATTCTCCCTTTCCTGGGGAGGCCTATATCTAACAGTGGACTTCCAATGGCTTGTGTGATGATGATACATTCAAATACTTCCTATCTTAGAGATTTATTTATGAGTATACCTTGCCGGTCTATTTGAATAAATATTTTTTAAGGTTTGTCTATTCCATTTTAAAATTGCCGTGGAACAGTAATCAACACTGAAATCCAACGGAACTTCTTTTCCTTTTACTCTTTACACACGCAGCTTCATCTGCATATGTCTTGGCGTGATCATCTTCCGTTACAACTGATTAGTTACAATTAACGGTACTAATTGCAACCTTACGGGAAAAGTTGAGAACAATGCGATTTTTTTTTGTAACAAGAGAGTTATTGTTTGTTACCCCTACGTATGTATCTCGAAGAGGAACGAGAAGAACATTCTTAGAACAATAACACATAATAGAGTTTGTAAACATTTATGTTCAGATAAAATTGTCATTTTTTCTTTTGTATTAACCCAAAAGAAAAAATAACGGAAAAGTTGATAGTGTCCTAATAAAAATAGAATAATAATATAAAATAAACAATAATAGGTGCCTTCTATTTAGGATTTAGAATGCACGCTTAAGTCATATCTGGTCTAATTAACCTCTTAACCTCCTGCGCCTGCACCAGGTTAAGAGGTACCGGAACTGATAAATGGCGGTACATCCACCCGAAGCAGTGCAGCTCAAATGCAACAGGGCGAGGGTAGGCAGCAGCTTCGTATCGTAAAGCTACGCTCCTCGCCTTCACGCTTGTTTTTCGCGCCAATTATGGTCAAATTCTTTTTTTCTTCTGCTACGATAAACGCATAATAGAACGTATCACAATTTCAAATAACTCTACCTTTCTCCTCTTCAATAAGTATAATATCTACATTCAACTATCACAATAGAGACAGTATCCATGTAAACCTCAAAGCAATTTCGGTATTTCACTCAATAGACTTAACCATCGAGAACCACAAGTACACAATCCCCACTGACGTATCAACGTGTAGGTGATTAGCAAGTGAAGCGAGCCGGGTAATACGGCCATCAACATACGAGAGATGCCTCACAAAAGTGAAGTTATCTCCATAATGATACCCGCGATGATATTAAACGTTTGTAACGATCTGCTAACGAAACGTTTGGATATAATTGCCAGACAATTTTTTTTTTGTATCTACACTGAATAAATTTGAAGAGGAAAGAGTTATTGTATGCTATTTGTACTTTTTGGTTCTACCCATTAGATTTATTTTTATAAGACCAGGTCGACGAATAAACTTACAGGCTGCTTGATAATAAACGTCACTGTAGACTGCAATGCTCGATTTATCACAAGAATATTACTAGAGCGTAGCGAGCCCTAATGATAAAAAAGTTAAGTATTAACCAATCATTTAAGGGAGTGGGAAGTACCGGGATCATTACGCCAATCAAATAAAGAATAAAAGTAAAACGTAAAAAATATTTTTTGTGAACTGAAATTATATAGACTATATTTAGAACGATACAATATTTTTTTCATTAGAGCACAAAAAATGGCACTCACATAATTTGTTTTCATATTTCAAACTGTTTAATAGTAACAAAATATTTGTGATAATAGTTTTTTACCGTTTAAAGAAACAAATAAAAATAAAGAATGCATTAGTAACATTCTTATAATCTTTGAAATATGTACGCACAAAATTTACGTGACATGGACTTTACCCGTAGTCAATTTTTAAACGACCGAACCGATTTTAATATTTTTGAGCTTACTGTGTACTTACTCTCACTGTGCTTACTTTGATCTAACTAGTAAGATAAGATTGTTTATATCTTAATTTATAGTTGTATTTTGTTCATGTTAAACAAAGGTGTATTGTTAAGAAAGTAAAACGTCTGTCAGGTCAGCTAGTAAAATATAAATTTCAAAGGTTCTTATGACTTACTAGCTCTATAAGTCCTGGGCACTTTGCCCGCATTCTTACTTTAGTTTTGTAACTTAATTCGTAACGTAACTACGTAACGTAATAACGTAACTTCAATGGGTTACACAGTGCACGCAACTAAAGTTCTCAATACATATATTTTTCGCCCATTTTTATTGATACTCTACACTTATACTAGTTATAACGTCATGTTATAAAGCCTCAGTTACTCTTTATTATGTCAGCTACCTGCCGGTAAAAATGACATCAAAATTCAGTCATTTTAGAGATTATTTTGAAACAATCACATATGCAATAGACAGACATAAATGATAAAATATCTATTTGATATATATACTATATGCATTTATTGAGAAGCAGTTATTTTAATGTGATATTCAAATTTTATTTAAATTTACTGATGATGAGTGTCTATGGCACTCAACAAAAATACAGCACAAAAGAGAAATCAACACTTTACTACTGTTACTGTTCTCGGTCACCTGTCTAAATAAAACTAATTAACTTATTTTTAGATATTTCAAATAGATTATTCAACGTCTTATAGCAGAATGATGTTTCCTCTTGGTCTCGTAAGAGATGACTGATAAACCGGAAACGGCAGTTGGCGGTATATCCACCATCATCATATCAGTCATAGAAAGTCCACAGTTGGACATTGGCCTCCCTAAAATCTAAGGATATTTGCCCATAATTGCCACACTGGGCACCCGTCCAGTAAAAATTACAATTACAGCACTGCCTTTCGGGACAGAGTTGCTGGTTCCTATTCCAGGTCTTTTACGTTTGTTCTAGGCTGTCTAAGAGAGACATACAGCCATCTGTCGGTGTCATTACATAAATTTTCTATTCTTTTGGTATAATACTTATTGATTCTGCCGGCACCTGGCGGGTAATTATGCAAATAATTAATCTATTAAAGTTTTGTATAATTGAACTAATTCAATGAGAACTGTGAGGTACCGGCAGAGTAGAATAGTACCTCTTTATGTGCTGGGTGTCGTCGTCGACTAATGTACCGGAACAGACAGATGGCAGTAGCATCTTTGTCGAAAAGCTGCACTCTGAGATTACCACCACGCCTGCCCAGCGCGGCTATTAAGGGCAAAAAACCCCCAACCTTAGGGGATGTTTGTCCAACAGCGGACATTATATAGGTTTAGGTGCCTATAAGAACAGACTAGACCTAGTTTAGGTACCTAAGTATCAAAATGTATTTTAGTTTAAGTTACCTTTTGTTGTTGAATGAAGTTATTATTATTATTATTATTATATGGCTCATATGATGATGATGAAATGATGATAATAAGAATTATCGTTAAACATGGCATTAAGAATAATGACATATATAATAGGGTAAAAGTTAAATAAGGCTCTTACTATTTAAATCGCAGGTGAACCTTACAACCCAATGGGGATGTTATTAGGAAAATACAAATAGGTTATCAAATTAAAGAGGCTCCTTAAAAACAAGTATTTTTTTATACTGCATTAGTTCAGCAATAGAGATTATATGCTATATCTTATTTTTATCTATTTAATTTACTCTTAAAAGGATACAGGTTATTAACGCATTATCTTTAATAAACGGTGAATACTAGTATGTATATAAAATGTTACTAGTTAACCCAATAGACGTAGTTCTGTCTTACATTTATATTTATGTTGATTATGAAAATAATATTACGACTATAAATTGAGATATATACTATTCTGTCTCTCAAGTTGAATAGAAGGGATTCCAATGGATTAGGTAGAGTTGTACATTAAAGTGGATTTTTTTTTATTTATTGAGACCACAAACAGTTAAAACTTACGACTAATATCATATAAATCATTGTAAACTCAACTTAGCTGGTTAAATATTACATTTAGGATTAATTTATTCTTAATCATACGAATAGTTATAAAATAAATTATCTATTATGTAATGTTTACAAAGAAAATAGATTAAACCGGTGTATGTGCTTTGTGTACCGGACTTAACGTAAGTATAAATTATCAAGTAGTTATATTAATAGGTCTTCAATAATGACATATTACAGAGCGCACCACCATTGTATTCTGTGTACAAAGTTTTCCTATAATAGTTGTTCTTATTATCTGTCACGCGTTTATTGCATTCTTGGAACTTTATTGCGTCATCTAACATAGAGTTACGGCGAGATCTTACATTCCTTTTCATTAAAAAAATAAACTACAACGCCACTAAACAAATCACTGTAGTCTTTCACAAGATAAATCATGATTACAACCTATGGCAAAAGTATAACAAAAACTGATGCAAATCTTAAATATTTCACGCTTACCCAGATTGCGGACAAATGAGTTGCGCAAACCACAACAAAAGAAATTGGGAACTCATAAAATGGCTATGTCAACTTGTTTTGCGCAAAGTTTGGAAATTTGTATTGATTCGATCGATAATGAGCAGGTTGGCTATAAATTAGACTCAAAATATACTTTATTATTTATTTAAACAAGCCCACTTCAATCTATAAAATCTATACAATTACCACCACAGACATACATCACGACTGTGTCGAATTCGGGTAGGCAGAGACCGTGATTTTGGAATATCTTGCTTGATCCTTGACATAATGCACTCGCTTCCCTTACTCACATTAGTCGTTTCATTCATACCCGTTTATTCTTGGTACTTCTAATCGAGCCTTTTTTTTAATACCTCTTCTACCTGGTTAAGGTTTGTTCGCCTAGGTCGTCCTGTACCAACTCTTCCCATTCACTTCTATTCTGTATATTTGTGCAGTCGTTCTGCTTACATCCATCTTTTGTACCATTCCTATCTCTATTATGGCCACAACATCATCTTTGACACCACATTGACTCTTATCATACTATTCTTTAATCAATCTCTTACTACAAAGTGATCTCATTTCAACAACATTTATTCTATCGTGAGCTTCTTCTGCCATACCCAACATTCACTACCATTGTTAGTGTTGGAACAAGCACCTTTATGATGCATGCAAGCTCCATTGACACAATTTCCAGCTTTCACTTACCGTTTAATACCTCCTTGAGGTACCGGCAGAGTAAAACTGCAGGGGGAGGCCCCTGTACCAGGTGACGTTATGGCTACTAATATTACAGAACCAGATGGACGGAATAACCATCTGAAACAGTATAGCTCAAAAGCAACAGGGTGGAGAAGCCCAGCAGCATTCTTGTCGCGGAAGCTATCCTCTGCGATTGCCAACACGCTTGCCTAGCAAGGCAATTATGGGAAAAATTCCTCCGTTCTTGGAGAAGCACAACAATAGATTTCCAATGGCTGATGTAATTATGATGAGAATAAATCTTTACTAAATAAATAACTTTTTCTCACAACAACTTATACATTGTCCTGATTCAGTGATAAGTCGCTTATTTACTTATGTTCCGGATGCCAGACAATAGAGAAATCACAAATAAACTTCTTATATACATATATTTAACCCAGGCACAGAACAGACACAAATATCATCATATAAATATTTGCTCTAGGTGGGAATCGAACCCACGACCCTTGGCTCACAAGATAGGATCACTACTATCTGCGCCATTGGGCCATCAATATATATTGTTGGAATTTAATAGATTTATTTATTTCCCAATTAAACCGTAGCTGTGACCGAGAGAATCGTCTTAATGTGTTTAAGCACACTTGCACTTTCAAATCTAACTTCAGTTAATACTTTCTACTTAACGAATCGATCCTATAGATGCAGTCTATTGGAGCTTCTTCGTTTTTTCCATTTTTAATTTCATTGCGCGTGACGTCACGACGATTGAGCGGCTTCGGCGCTTGCCAGTCATTTGCGTTCTAACATGAGAGGAACGCGCGCGCGTCTACTCTCAACCCAAACCTAAACCGCGGTATACCGCGTTATTATTTTCGAACGTAATTGCGTGTACGCATAAGTTTACGGTTTACCGGTTGATAAGAATTCGTTTTTACTTATATTGTGACGTGATACTGTGGGGTTAAGAAAATGGAGTGTCATTAACATACAAGTGAGTTTGATGTTTATGATATGTTATCGTGTCTTTTTTTCTGTTATGTAAACTTATTTTATGTAACTTACAAAAACAATACATATTTGAATAAACCTTTGTGAAGCTGAACATTTAGTCAACAACTTGTCAATAATCATAAACCTACATATTTTAAATGATGTTTGTTTAGTTGTTTTGTTCAGTATTATTCCCTTTAAAGTACGTCGATACAATATATAAATTAATTTTAAAATGAATGATTTAAATATTGCTCTTGAATTATGACTAGATTATAGTTAAAAGAGTCGTCTCAATTGAACATAGTTTATGAGTTCAATTTCAGACATTTATTATTAACAAAAATATTTGGGATGTTTACAATAAATACAAGATATATATTTTTTTTAGTGCCCATACAAAAATAGAATCTGCGATTAACAGTTTTTATCTAGCTCAATTCACAAAGTCATTTTGTTTATATTCACTTTCTAGCGCACTGTTCTTGTAATCTCTACCATGTTTTTATCGCGGTTTCTGTTCAGTTGTAACCAATTGTTAGACCAACCTTTCTGTTGCTTCTATTTTTGATTAATAATACAAACATAATTACGGACACGACACGTAAATTTGAACACTAGTTTTATATTTAATCTTGCAAGATTCTTAAGATTAAAAATGACAGATTTCATTACAATAGGTCCACCAATTAAGTGTTATTAAGCATTTTTATTAATAAAACATATGTAAAATAGTTTAGTGCATTATTAGTTTATAATATACTTTGTTCAAATATAACCGCCGGTTATGTTAAAAAAAAAACAACAAATTAATAAAAAAATATGAAAATAAACACTACGATAAAAATTGACAATTAACCAGTCTAAAATGCAGACACAATATTATAATGCATTTAAATATAATAACAAATATATGTTATAATAAATAATAGTTAAGGTTAATACTCCAAATTAGTCCCTGAAGTTTTCTAGATACCATCTGCAATTAAACTTGGTACAAAAGGGTCACATATTGCTTTCCACGATTTGCAATTTCTTTGTATAATTCTTGTCTCTGTATGCGTAATTTTTCAAGGAATAAAACATGAGACTTTTTTGCCATAAGTGCAATATTTACGTTATGTGAGACCATTTTATACACAATAATTTTATTTGAGTGTTGAACTTGACTCTCTAAAATATTTACTAGAAAAAAAAAACAACTTATCAGGTTTTAGTTGGGATTTGAACCTGCACCTCCAATTCTAAGAGAAATACCAATGCAATCTCTAATTTCATAATTTAAATTTGGCAGGATTGAGATGCATTGTACATGAAAAATATGTCAGATTCTGTTTTGATAATTTTCGCTAATTATTTACGTTAGAAAAAGGCATTTAGCGTGGAGAAAAGGCAGTGAAGAGCCAAGAACTTCCCCCTTAACCAGGCGACTGAGGTATCAAAACCGACAGATGGTGATATATCCATCCGAAACAGTGTAGCCCAAATGTAACAAATCGGGAATGCGCAGCACTATTCCCGTCGCGAAGTTACGCTATAGTTGCCTCCACGCCTGCCCAGCACATAAATTATAGGTATGATTCCCCCAGTCATGGGAAGATTTATGTCTAACAGCGGATGTTGAACGGATGCTAGAATGATAATAAAAAAAGTAAATCTACTTTTTCAACGGCTTTAAAACGCAGTTTATTTTACATTTTTAATTCGACGTTTCGCTTACCTTTCGGCAACCATTTTCAAGATTGATGAAAGACTTTGTGTCAGGATTTAGTTATTGTAACTGTCAAATGAGTAGTGTACGCGTCAATGTTAGAAAAAGTGAAACTATATTAGCGTTTCTAAATTAACACTATGACGTTTGACATAACTGTCGGTTATATGACAGAAAACGCATTTAACAGAACGCAGCGGCAAATATTATTTAAAAACATACTTATCCTTGGCAATCGTATTTTTTTTTATTGTCATAATTTATTGCATTCAATATATATAGACAGAACAGTAATTTCAGCCATGTCACTTCGTACAAAATATAAACAATTTTTTATTTTGGAACAAACCTTTCAGCGACCGTTTTAAAGAACCAAAGACCCATTTTTAGGTTAAGTACTCAAAATAAAAGTCATTTTAGAATACTGCGTGCCTTATAGTAACCTATAAAATGAAAAAAGTCAGTAAACCGCATTTGAAATCCAATAAAACGTATTTCCATCATGTGCCACAACATCAACATGTATTTTTTTTCTACCTCAAGTATAGGATACTGGTGTTTCCTATTTTTATATTAGTAATAATAAATTCAAACAACATCGTGCAGCTGATGTCCGTAACACATTGGTCTGACTCCGGGATAAGTCACTTAAATTACTTATATTATTTATATATATAAGACACAGATAAATCAGAAATATAATAATTAAATCATCATTATTACAGCTATTGGAAATCTACTGCTGGCTTTTCCAAGTCAGGGGAATTTTGTCCATAATTGCCGCGCTAAGTAAGCGTGCTGGCAATCGTTGAGCGCAGCTTTCTCGACAGGGATGCTGCTGTCCATCCCTTTCCTGTATTTGAGCTATACTATTACGGATAGATATCATCTGTCGGTTCCGGTACCTTAGGCGCCTCTTACGTCACCTGGCTCACAGCAGTTAATAATTAAATACATATTTAACATTCAGACTCAGAACAAATATCAAATATATATTATTTTTTTCAATAATTTTTTCGGTGTGGGGATCGAACCCATATCACTCGGCGGACATGATAGGAATACCACCGAATGTGCACTATAGAGAAAAACTACATATTTCAAAACCAGGGTCTTCCATATCCACCACCAAGCCATTACACCAAATCCGCCATAATTGGACACTTGTATGACACTTAGTCTAGAAAACGAAAGTTTGTGAGTGTGGATGAGTGTATGATGAAGATTACTCCACTTTCAATTTCGTTTTAAAAAAGATCTGGACGATATTTAGCACAGAGATTATTATTGATAGTCTGGTGTATGAAAGGAATATTTTTATGTTCCAGTGGGGATATATCTGACTTTTATTTTTCTCTATCGAGTGTGTACAACTTCTTACAAAATTTAGCTATCAGAGTGACATAGAACTTTTTACGGAATAATAAAATATCCGCAGAAAAAAACCTCTCGAATGGAAAGCAAGTAATACATACTCGTAAGTACCGAATAGGCTCGATTTGAAGTTTATACTTTTGGTCAGATGCTAGTGCTCTTATCTTGTGCGTTAAGGGTTATAGATTCGATCCCAACTCAATATTTATGTAATCAATATTTGTTTCTGTTATGTGTCTGGATGTTTGATAAGTATCTAACTATTATTTTTGTGATTCCTTTGTTGTCTGACATCCGTAATACAAATTCTCTAGGCGACTTATATTGGAGTCAGGTCAATGTATGTCTGAGTGTCGGAGCTAATACCCGCGACTCCGAACATAATTAGAATCAGATTTTATTCACAATTTTTACTGTATGTATTTAACCTAAATTTCGTAAAAAAAAAACTCTTATTTTGACATCACAAACTTCAATGATTATATCATGATTATATTTATATAAAGCATAATCACTGTTTACTTTTCCACATTTTTTCAATATTTCATTAAAAACTGTTTAGGTCTAAAAACAAAATAAATTATCTTATATAATAACTTACACTTTCAAAAACTCTAGACATTTGTCCCGCCTTGTTTAGTTCTAAAAACATTTAATATTATCTTATTTATTGAGTTATATTCATCATAGTCATAATAATATAATATAGTAAACGAATTGATAATACGATTTGTATATTTTTAATCTCTTAATTCTTAATATTAACAGTATAATTAAATTTTTTCAAGGATTCAAATTCTAATGTAAAACAAATCGGTGAAATAATTTCCAATAAACTTTATCGGCTTGCGTTACCCAACTAAATTGTTTGCATTATAAAAAGATCTGTCAATAATACAGATACGAAAAAAAAGTGACCCATTTCCAATACACACACTGCGTTAAATCGTTTAGCGAATTCAGCGAATACATTAAAATCCCAAATTAATATCATCGCACCTTCATATTTCACGGTAAAACATGCGTCTCTTAAGAGAAACTTAATTACTGCAAACTGACCTCCAAAGAAGTTTTAATATCATTCGAAAATTTTATCGAAAACAATTTAAAAGTGCATAAAACAGTAAAGGCTGAAAGTCACGCGACACGGTCGATTGGATTTTTTAACTTTTTAAAACGGTCCCATACATCGTGTGACGTTAAAGTAGGTAGATATGTGAAAGTGGGGCAATTATGAAGAGTGAGCGGATCAGTTATTGTTTCTCACTTTGAAGATTAATGATAGCGAATGATAGGTGACGGCGTTTGACGTAAAATAGATTCTTTTGAGCGTACCGTTGTTGATGAGGATTCTATAGCACAGGTGTGATGAGAAAAAAACCGACAAGAACGAGATGTTTTAAAGATGAAACGTTTTTAAAGATTGATAACATTGTTTATATTTTCTTTCTGTACGGACTTCTGTCAAGTGGTACCAGCAGAATTGATACTGCCACCCCTTGTTCTAGATGTCGTGAGTCAACAGATGTACCGATACCGACGATGGTACTCTCTGTTAGACGACATTCCCCAATGCTTTAAGGGGTACTATGCCCATCAGTAAAGGTTTTATGACTGCTTTTATGATTATGACGATGATGATCATGTTGTTAATGAAGGTTCTATAGCACAGGTGGGACGTGAAAAAAACCGATAATAGCGAGTTATTTAAACGCTTGAATGTGTTTAAAGATTACTTGTTCTGTTTATATTTTCTTTATACACGGATTTCTGTTAAGGGGTAACGGTAGAATATATACTGAAGTACCGGACCGAACTGAGGTACCGGAGCCGACGATGGTCGTCGTTGTTAGACATTCCCCATGCTTGGAGGCTTATGTCCAGCAGAAAAGGTTTTATGGCTGCCATTATGATGATGATTATAGACTTAATGTTATGAATTTAATCGACTTCTTAATAAGCATTAAAAAATATCCAGTGTTTAATTATAATGTACTGATAGAGTAGAATTCTCGGAGACGTGAGAGGCGACTAAGACTAAGTAATGAAACAAATAGATGGCGATTTGTCTATCTGGAATAGCATACCTAAAATGGAAAAATCCACAGAAGGAAATCAGTATCCCCATCGTTATGGTATGCTCTAAACAGAGCAAGTACAAGCATGTAGGCACGCTATTGGAAATCCTTTAGTTGATGATATTAATTATAGTAAAAGCAAATGTAAAGGAATCTAACGTATGATGGAGGGATTATTCTTGATCTCAAAACATACTTATCCTCTCCAACAAAGGAGGATTTGGCCATAATTGCCGCGCTGGGCGGGCGTGGTGGAAACCGCAGAGCACAACTTTGCGCCGGGGATGCTGCTGACTGTTGTATTTGAACAGCGCAGTTTTAGACAAATATACCGGTATCTGTCGGTTCCTGTACCTCTGTGGCTACTTAAGACACCCGATACAGCGGGTATATTAGTATAGTATTCTACTCCGCCGGCACTCCACGGTATGTACTCCATTTATATACATATATATTATATGTTTGGATAATTTGGAAAAAATATGAGATTTAATTACAGACCAAAAAATGGTATATTTACATCTAAAATAATACATTGTATAAGATAAGGTAATGAAAAAACTAACACTTGCGAAATTCAAATATGGAGTTTCTGTATAAATCCATTAATTTGTTGCGTTGTACATATAAAAACAGATTTTTGTAGATTATTAATTGATGTTGATACTTTCAACATGTTCAATGTAAACACAAATAAAAAAATACGAGTTATTAATCTTGAAATGTAATATCATTCGAGGTATTTTTTTTATTATTGATAAAAATTACAGGTAAATATGAGTTGTAAAAGAACTGATGAATGGGTTTAGAGGTGATAGTATTATATAAAGCCGACAATTTGTTTCGTTGTAATATATACAAATGGACTTCAAAGACGGATTGATTGATTGATTCTTCCAATCAATTATATCTACGATGTAAGATTGAAGAACAACAGAATAGTTATTGTTTCGTACATTTGAGATGTCGAACGTTTGACGTAAAATTCATTCTTTTGTTGGTGGACAAAAAATGACAAAGATATTGAGAGATGAAAATAAAACCGGCAAGTGCGAATACATTTTAAAGTATGTACGTAGTAGTAACATTCGTGTCGTCGTCGTAGAATCAGGAAACATTGTGTGAGGTTATTATTTGTTCAGAAATATATTCAGACTCCAACATAAATTCAATCCTTTGTACCTTTACACAAAATACGTAGCAATTTTAGTATAGAAGGTAACGAATATATACAATTTCAATAAATATAGCTTCGATTTGCCCACTTGAAGTCAATAACAATAAAATCCTAATGTTACTTCATATTTTCAACACCGCCTTTTGCCAATAACTGGCATGAAATAGCGTTCATTGAATAAATAGAATTTCGTACATTCACCCGGTCCAATTTGTCATCTGTCCACGATTTCATTCAACCACTTATAAACGCCGTAATGTATTTTGTTCTCTTTCTGAATAACGGCAAGAGTGAGGCAGAATCTTACGAGTATAATACCAGCCAATTGGCTATTTGGCTATCGGCATGTCTGAACGTGATCAAGTTGAGTTCTTGCTTAAATATCGTTAAAAGTGTAGCAAATAAAAAGTTATTACACAAAGCATTATTATTAATTTAATTTAAGTAATAAATGAAATTGAAATTGTGGACAATGTAACATCATGTGAAAATGGAAAAGCTTACGACCAATACTTTTGGATTTTTGATTGTGACGTTATTAATGGTTTTTTTTTCAAATGACTGACTTAAACTTCTTATATTTCAAGATAAAATATTCAATCCTACACAGAAAAAAGACATTAAAATGTTTTTGCTACAGAGTACCTTCCACTGTATTAGAGTCGAACAAGGCACCTGCGGTACCGGATTCGATTGATGGCAGTATATCCACTTTCTCACCAGAACGGCTGACAACTGAAATGTTATTTAGAAATACTTTAACAGTGACGTTAACTTAGTTCCAGAGGGGTGAGGGGCGGATAAATAAATAATATTTAAAAAAAGTTTTTTAAAAAAATTTATTTCGTATTGAATATTTACCGTGAGGTACCGGCAATAGTACCTCTCACTGCACCAGGCGTCGTAAGAGGCGACTAAGGTGCCAGAACCGACAGATGACGATATATCCATCTGAAACAGTGCAGCTCCAACGCACAAGGCGGAGATGGAGCAGCATCCCTGTCGCGAAAGCTGCGCTCTGCGATTGCCAACACGCAACTGTCTGTTTACACTTTTTATACTTTTCAACTAAAATAGGTTAGTCACCTTTAACAATAAATGCAATGTGCATTAATGGCTATCGCAGAGCGTATCTTCACGACGGAGTCGCTGCTGCCCATCCTTGCCGTGTGCATTTGAGCTACTTTTTTTATAACTATTGTCGAGGCCCTTCTATTAGAGAGGTACTATATTCCTCTGCTGGCATCTCACAGCTAATGTGATTCGTTCGTGTTTTGTTTTTGTTTCAATTATGAATTAATTATTAAATCGTTTAAGCATGCTCTCACTTCCTTTAGGCATGCTCGCTGAAAACAAATAAATTTAACAAAACTTTATTGAATTCTAATAATTCTAAATGCACCTCGCCGATTTTGAAACGTCACTTTTTTGTAAGTTAGACTGTTAGATAGATAACAATCAGTTTACTTATTTACAAATGTTGCGCCCATCGATTACGTTAACACTTAATTGTTAAATAATTTTCTTAATATTATATTGCTTTTCGTCAATGATTCCCTGTTGAGTAGATAATTTGCCGTTCATAATTTATATAACAGTATAAGAGGTTAAGATTGTGACTAAATAGCTTCCAAACTGGTAGTCGTTAAGTGAGGTTTATTATTAGGAAATAAACTGCGGTGCTGTAATAGTTTCATTTTCGTATTTTTCCAAACTTTAATTCAACAATTCTTTAATTCACAACAGATATATAGGCTGTGAATTCTACTACATGTAAAACGAACCTATTACGAATTATATGTAATAACTAGCCGTGCCCGCGACATAGTCCGCGTGGAATAGATACTTTGGATTATTATATTTTTAAATTCTAATTAGAAATTGGAGCAAGTTTTTAATATTATACATAGAAAATTTCAATCCGAATTGGTAACTTTCGGAGGTCAAAACATACAAGGTGTATTGGAATTGACCACATGGTTTTAAAAGCATAAATGAAGTTTAATCATTACAGTTTGTCGTTGCTATTTTAAAGATTTTTCCATACAAATTTTAACCCCATAGTTCTGTTAAGATGATATTTTTTATCTCTTCTTGGTATCGTCCGCATTTACAATTAAAATAAAGGTCCAAATTTCATGTTTCTTCCACTTGTGGTTATTGCTTTGTGACCATATGTAAGAACTATTCTTGTATTTATATATATAGACATCAAAGTAAACTGGACTTCCAGTATCAAATAACCCAATAACGAAGTCAATTATACACATTATTCGTCCGCGTGGAATAGTGACTTTGGGGGGTACAGAAGCCTTTTCCCCGTTTATGCAACATTTCTCACTGACGATTCGCTCCTATTAGTCTCAGCGTAATGTTATATAGCCTAAAGCCTTCTTCTATAAATGGACTATCCAACAAAAAAAGAATTATTCAAATCGGACTAGTAAATCCTGAGATTAGCGCGATTAAACAAACAAACTCTTCCGCTTTATAATATTAGTATAGATATAAGCCGTAGGGTACCGGCGGAGTAGAATAGTACCTCTGTCTGTACCAGGTGTCATAAAAAGTGACTGGAATACCGAATTTGATCTTGGAGAGGCCTATGTCCAACAGTGGACCAGTGAACTTTTTATGGCTGATATGATGAAGTCAATATACGAGTTTATTATTACAAAATTACAACTAGCTGCTCTGTATCACTATATCGATTCGTTCTAACACGTCATCGTGCTATTGTAACTTTATTATCTAATTAACTTCCCACGGGAACTAATGAAACATGTGCACCAACATTGTTTACCCAAATTTGGATGATAGGCAATAAATTTGTATATTAATCGAAACCACTGCGCAAAGGAACGTCGCGGGCTTTATTTTTTTTTCTACAACATTTCATACAATGGCCTGATTCCGTGATAAGTTGCTTCAAGCACTAGTGTTACGGTCATCAGTCAGCATAGGAACCACATATATAGGGGATAACAAAGAAAGGGGGAATTTTGCCCATAATTGCCGCGCTGGGCAAGCGTGTTGGCAATCGCAGAGCGCAGCTTTCGCAACGGGGATACTGCTGCCCATCCTCGCCCTATGCATTTGAGCTGCATTGTTTTTGGATGGATATACCGCCATCTGTCGGTTCTGGTACATTAGTCGCCTTTTACGAAACCTGGTACAGGGGGAGGTGTTATTCAACTTTGCCGGTACTTCACGGCTTAAATATTATCCTATAAATATTTGTGCTGGTGGGAGTCGAACCCTTGACCTTTGGCGCACAAGACATGATCACCATCTGCGCCATCGGGCCCGTCGTTATAAAAAATATAACAAAATTGTGAGTTCTTAAATTGTAGTCTTGTTTTATGTAGGCATATTTGACTAGCGATAAGACAAAACACAGTCATTTCTCAATGCGCCTTCTTCTTATTCACGCGAGTAATTAGATTCTAGCCGCATTATGTTTTGTGAACCGACGATTACCATGTAACCATGAACAGGTAGACCTTTGGCATCTCACTCTCACCTACTTCTACCGCTAAAAGGCAGCGTGCGCATTACTTTGTTCCGGTTTGAAGGGCGAGAGAGGCAGTGAAATTAGTAGGTAATGTGACATAATATCTTCAAGCCACTAGGTTGGCCACGCGCTAATGATATAATTGCGATATAACGAGCGTCTATAAGCTACAGTGATTATTATAACGCAGACTGCATGCTAGTTTGTCAATCTGGTAAATAAAAAGTAAATATATAAGTTTTATAATGGTCTCAATTCTAACCAAATATGTCTTTATCTAGTTAGCAAAGTTTGTTTAAGTAATTCTTCCAACAAACCCGATGGTGCATTCGGTGATCCTATTTGTGTGCCAAGGGTTCGATCCCCATCTAGGTATATGCGATGAACATTTGTGTTCGTTTATCATGTGTTATATATTTATTTACATATATGTATAGTATAGCTGTCTGATATACGTACCACATGTGGCTTCAGCTGCTAACGCAGTGAGGTCAATGTATAAGATGTTGAGTGATTATTTTTTTATTATTAACTCTTTTGCTCGCGGCCCCTGATTAGAAAAAGCTATTTACAATTTTTCATACGATACGACTATGTTTCTGAAATTGCTAATTAAAGACTTTATTAACAATTAATGTAATTTATTTGCTTCTATTACTTTTCTTAGTTACGAAAGCGGATATTTTTTTTTATAATATTGTTCACATATGCGACGATATAATATAGCACTTCGATCATTTTTTGTAGCATTAACGCAGTTGCAATTTTAAATTTAAGACACAGTTAATCAAATTGTGTAATTTAAAAATGTCCGCATTAACTTTTAAAAATAGCAATGAATGCCAGCTAATATAAAATTATTGGCACACTTGTTAAAAAAAAAACAAAAATATGAATCTGGTTATTACACACAAAGGGAATGTTCCAACGATTGTGTTATTTAAGACTTACATTGCGTGTGAAGTCAATGATATATATTGACATAGTTAGTAGTTAATACCCGGTTGTTATGTAAACACAAATGTTAGTCATTGCTCACGACTTTAGCGGCTGGTATGTTATTTAGTAAAGGGTTTTAGACTATGTAAGAGATTAGCCGTGAGGTACCGGCAGAGTAGAATAATACCTCCCCCTGTACCAGGTATCGTAAAAGGCGACTAAGGTACCAGAACCGACAGATGGCGGTATATCCATCCGTAACAATGCAGATCAAATACACTGGGCGAGGATGGGAACCAGCATCCCCGTCGCGAAAGCTGCGGTCAGCGATTGCCAACACGCTTGACCAGCGCGGTAATTGTGGGCAAAATTCCCCCTTTTTTTGGGAGGCCCAAGACCAGCAGTGGACTTTCAATGGCTGGTATAATGATGAAGAGATAATATTGAAACTGCAAAGTGCTGTATCATTGACATCTCTAGCAGAACCCAGAACGGCAAGAGATGGCAATCACCGCATAACTACGCGACGGGAATACTGCTGTCCATCCCCGTCCTGGTTGATTTGAGCTACGTGGTAAATGTACCGTCATCTGTCGGTTTCAATACCTCAGTTGTCTGTTACGGAACCTGGTTTTGCTTTGTGACATAAAACTAAGTTCTGGGTACCCAAACCGAGGTCCGAAAACACTGAGATAAGGAAATATATGTTTCTAAAATCTTATGTGTACTTTTACCTTGGGTATGAAATGGCAAAAAATTAGTAGGTGGTACTAATTTTGAAAACACTTGATACCAAAAGTATTAAAGAATCATTTATCAATGAAAATACTTGCAGTTATAAATTTATGTAAATGACACGAGCGTGTGCAAGGTGTATCAATCCAAAAACAAAGAGTTGGTCCATTTCAGATTATAACAGACACCGTTCTGTATAAACGTGTCACAACTTGTCATAGCACCTAATGCAAGATTACGCGGTAATTTCTGCCTCTCTCACTCTTCTAACTGAAAAACAGTAACGTGATCAGCTTATGGACATGAATCAATTTTTTTGGAGCAGAATAAGAGTGAAGTATGTATCGTTACAATGGTTGATACCTTCCACTGCTTATTGAAAAAAAGAGTGAAATAATCCCAATTATATTATTAATTCTTTAGCGACCCTCCTACATCGTACGGGTGCGAAGAGGATAAAAAATGGCTATTGTGGGTTAACTCTAAGAGATTGACACATGCTATTGTAGATTTTTTTAACTACTTAAAGTTTATAATACCTATAATTTTGATTTATCTGGTCGGGTTCAGCCAGCGTTTGTGATGAAAGCGCAACCAAATATGTTAATTATGACATGTCATTAGAAATTTCATTTTTTTTACTATATTATCCATGTATTATACATACAAATCTTCCTCTTGAATTACTTTATTTATTTTAAAAATCGCATCAAAGAGAAATTATTTTTAATAAAATCAAATTTCACTTAGAATTATTATAAGAGGCAAGACTAATATTATTGTTCGTTTGTAATAAATAAACTACTCGACTGATCAAAGATTGTTTTACTAATGGTAAGTCACATTATAATCAATATATAAAATTTAAAAGTAATTTCCATTATGATATCGCATAATATAAATGCTCATTAATTTTATCATACAGTTTTATGATCGTAGATGGCTCGTAGTTGCGGTTTAACTTCACTTTCCAAGTCCTTGAAAGGGCTTTTCGCTTTCTTGCTTTCCACGGCGAATGCCTTTATGTAACAACACAATAAATATTTCCTCCGGTTTGATTTTATTATTAATTTTAAGAGAAAATAATATGCTAAATATGACGACATGAAAACAGAAAAATAAGTCTCAAGCGTTCATCCCTACTAATATTATAAATGCGAAAGTAACTCTGTCTGTCTGTCTGTCTGTTACGCTTTCCCGGTTAAACCTCTCAACCGATTTTGATGAAATCTGGCATAGACAATCTTTAGACCTTAAGAAAGGACATAGGCTATTTTTGAACTCGAAATAAGGGTTGTAAGGGGTTGCAAGGGGGGATGAAAAGTTGTTTGCATGGATCGCTATTTTTAGAGCTAGAAACTTAAAACTTATTTTTCAGGCCATTGATTCGATATAAATAAACGTGACATTCAAAGTTTATATAATTTGAAGTAAATAGGTATGGTACCCAAAAAACTATTCCACGCGGACGAAGTCGCGGGCACAGCTAGTAATACATAATTACATAATTCTTTGCCTTCTGAGTCTAAGAAATTAGATTATTTTCTATTTGACTCTATGTGATAGTAAGCGTTACTGCAGCCTATAGATGCTCGTATCATCGCAAACATGTTACTTACCAAGCTTGTGATTTATAGATGTAGTCAGTTTACTTATTAATTTCACTGCGTCTCTTATCCTTCAAACCGGAAAACAATAATGCCAACACGACTGTTTGGCGATAGAAATAGGTAAGAGGGAGGTACCTATGCAGACGACCTTGGTCAGGTCTAACTCTAGTAAAATGATTTATTTAAATACTACATATAATCCCTAAGAGATTGGCATATATCGCTGCGGAACTGAAGTACATTATTTTGATCAATATAGTCGGGTTCAGCCAGCGTTTGCAATGTTAGCGTAAAAAATTAAGTTTATTTACGACATCACACTAGAAACTTCTAAAATTATCTGTGTATTTTTACTATATTATGCATGCATTATACATATAAACCGTACTCTTGAATTACTCTATCTATTAAAAAACTGCAACAAAATCCGTTGTGTAGTTTTAAAGATCTTAGTATACATAGATACAGATAGCGGAATGGGACTTAGTTTAGGGATGTATATAGGGATTTCATATCATATACGCGTCCGCTACTCAAAAGTAAACTAATTTTACGTTTTGACTACCTTATAACAATCTTGAAAAGAAAACAAAAAAAGTTTTATTTTTCTGAATTAAATAATAATTAATAATAAGTTTCTTGCGATTCTGTTGGTATAGCACATTCTGGACACAGACTTGGACATTAAAGATACCATTTCATTTATTTCGCATTTATATTGCAGAAATTCTGGTAAAGAAAGAAAGGAAAGAAAGCTGGCAGGCAGTTGTAAGGTACCGGCAGAGAAGAATAGTACTTCGCCCTTTACCGGGTGTCGTAAGAGGCGCTTAAGGTACCAGAACCGACAGATGGCGATATATCCAAACAAAACAGTGAGGCTCAAATGCACAAAGCGGGAATGAGCAATGGGATGGTAAAGCTGCGCTTCGCGATTGCCAACACGCTTGCCCAGCGCGGCAATTATGAGTGAATTCCCTTTTTCTTAGGGAGGCCTATGACCAGCAGTGGACTTCCAATGGCTGTTATGATAATTAAGTAAAGGAATTGATTAAAGACATTGTTGTTTTTACAATTTAAAAAGATCTTGAACCAAAAAGAATAGCATTATTCTTTATGGTTGGAATATTTGTCGACGGCACTCGTTTATTTTGGTTAAAATACCTGAGATAGACCACTGTCCTTCAATGCTACTCGCCTTGCCTATATCTATCACCTAACACTAATCCCAATAATAGTATAGAAAACACATGGCTGGCGACGAACAACTATCCGTGTGTATTTCTGCTATCCTAGAATTTACAAAATTCTCGTGTCACAATATTAGTCACAAGTCACTATACTCATTCGAAACGGCTTGATCGATTTTTATAAAATTTTATATGCATTTTCAGTAGGTCTGAGAATCCAGAGTCGCCTACCCTACATTTTTTTTTAAATTTTTAAGCAATTTTTTTTTATAATGTGATATTAAATTACTCTTCGTTCGCTAAAATCTTTTTTAATAGTCAATTTAATAATGTTATATATTTTATTAAAGAACCTTGCATATAATAATATTTTAAACTATTCTCACCTATTTCTATCGCCAAACCGGTAAACAATAATGTGAACACATTATTGTTTACCCTTCACGATTTACCAAATAATTACAAAACAAACAAGGATTTTATCGTAAACAAAAATCGTATTCATATTTCGAATCATCGTTCGCCCAAAGAAAATTGTTGTCAAACGATTTGACACTATTTATACACGTTTCACTTTAAAAAAAAATAAACTAAAGTACCCATCACGAGTCAACGACGTATTACAAAAAAAACAAGGTTTATATCCTAAACAATAATAATCATATTCATAATTCGAATTATCGTTCGCCAAATGGAAATTTCGTTTTTGCTTTTTATTAAACGATTGGACACTATATAAATGTTCCACTTAAAAAAAAATATCCATCACGAGTCAATGACTTATTACAAAACAAACAAGGTTTTTGTCCTAAACGTTATTCATATTCATAATTCGAATCATCGTTTTTCCACTTCTTATAAAGCACTTACAGGAAAAAATAGCAAAACAATCGTAACCGGCGGCCGGTCGTAAAAAGTGCGACTGTTACACTTTTTCTCGAAGAGCCGAGTCTAGCACGCGATTAAAACCGAAAGTTGTTGGTTGAATTAGAGTCGGTACAGAGATCGAACTGCTTCGATTACAATCTTAGACTGGAGTTATCAACTCTACAACATTAGAACAAAACATCACAAAGCATGCTTAACGTAAATAGGCCTTATCACTTTTAAATAGTCATAAATAATATAGGTAGCGTTCTTTTGTTTTCGACACAACACTAATAAGATCAAAGCTCAAAATCTTTGCTAGCGTTGTTTTTATCTTTTTTTCGTTTCTATTTACTAAAATGATCAATAAATATTATATCCAAATAGTATGTGAGTCACAATTCTATTATGTCATTGAGATCATCTTTATCATCAGTAATTGGTGCGCTGGGCAATTTTACTTTTATATACTCGTAAGATTAATAAAAGCAAGAAATTAGTCCAGTAAATACATTTTGGAGAACAAAGGAAAAAGTAGTTAAGACGTATACATTGTACATAGTTTTTTAATATAAACATTACATGTTTACTTGATTCAGAATTGGAATAAATAGGCAATTAGCATTATTTATGATTATTAATACAATTTCTGATACAGATTATAAAATATTTAATACATCTCGTTGTAAAATTTCGAAAACCATCACGCACAGTCAAGACAGTTTTAGAAATATCATGACAGTTACAAAACATTTGATATAGTTATTGGTATATAATATACTGTTTATTTATATAATAATATACTGTTAATAAATAAACTGTTTATTTGCTTTATAAATGTACAAGAACAGAGAAGGTATGCTTTTAAAATTTAATTTTACTATAATATTTGTCTGTCCAAGTCGCTTCTTCACACAATGTCGGTTCTGGTATCTCAGTCGCCTCTTAAGACACGTGGTACAGAGGGAGGTACTATTCTACTCTACCGGTACCTCTCGGCTGATACAATAAACAAACACGATACCTCTTGAAGTTATGGGTGGATATTTTACCTTCATGTAATTATAAAGATTTCGTGTCACGTTATTGTCCAGGATAAACTTCTACAGAACCAATCTTTGCCGTATACAGTTTGATTCAACTTAGGGGGGGGGCTAATTAATTATAAAAAGACATGATTTGTTTTTGGAGTTGTGACACTAATTGTGCCGAGGTTCGATGCTATTTTTTTTAAACTGAAAGTATGTACTCTAAAACGGTGCCATTTGAATTAATAACCAACCAACTGTGCATACACCCTATCAACAGGCTTACACGAAACATAAACAACATTCTGAAACCTGACTCAATTACACGTACAATTGTGTTAATCTTAAAATATATCCTTTTATTGACCGCGCAATTTCTTAAATACGTTTGAATAATTGAGAACAAATTGCAAATTGAATTGGATACTCTCTAATCAAGGGAACTTTTGACATCACTAGTTTCACATAAAATGTAATTATTATACCTATGTATTTGATAGGTATCTATTTATTTATTAGCGTTGATTAAACATTTCTAATGTAGGCGTGCTATTCGCGTCTTCATTTTCAAGGCGACAGAACGCGCGGCCATTAAAAAGGCTAGGGTCACTTATTAAAAAGCGGCCTCATCCATCTCTCCGGAGGCGCTGGAATTGACGTATGAACAGTCGAGCATAAGATAAATCAAAAAGAATAACAGTAGATTGAGTAACCTATTTGTCTCACTACAGCTCAAAATGTTTTCTTTTCCATTTCTTTTTTGATTGTTAGAATTGATGTATTTATTATTTGATATAATTACGGTTCCTAAACCATAATGTCTATATATATTTATCATAATGTATATCATAATACCATTATATATTCCAATATAAATTAAACCAACACTTTTCACAAAAACTAAAATATAGTAATGCTATTGATTTAATATATAAATTAAAGTGCGGTTTACAAACAGAAAATTTCAAATAAGGTATAACATGAACCTTTAAGTACTGATGTAGGTGTTTTATAGAAGGTGAATTATCAAATATACTTCTTATTCTAAGTTTTTGACGATTTTACAATACTGCATCCTTCTCTGTAGCTTTGGGTTCGAACACGTTGATCAATCCGTCAAACTCTGAATAGGGGCGCGACAATACGTTATAATTCAGCTATAGAACTGATTAGTGTCTTTGAGTTGTAAGGTCAGAATTAATGTTGTGGTTCTGTTTTACGTCAGATCATCATCAGTATATGTTTCTTAGTGTCTACAAGACATCATCTCATTATTTATCATACTTTAGATGGATTGAACTGAATTTGTTCTTTTTACCACTCAAAAAAGGAATAAGAGCAGTCATAAGACGAACAAAATAAGGAAAATGATTAACAGATGTAAATCAGATAGTAATAATTGATTGCCGCGAATGAAACGCAATGGAAAATCGTAAGCCTACTGGGTCCAAATGAAACAACGGAACTTTAAATAGTTTTCTGAAAGAACATATAAAATCTACTCATCAGGACTCAAAAGATATAACTCAGTACAATTGCATTCAATGCCGCAAGTCTAGGATGTTTAAACACATAAAATCAACTGAGCGTGGATATTTACATAGTAAAATGATTTATTCAAAAACATTAATGTGATTTCAAAAGTCATCGCTCACTAAGCTATAACTATATCTAAGACTGATGTATTAAATATAAGAAATTTGCTAAAAAAATATCCTAATAATTGTATTATAGCTAAGTTATATTAATTTTTTTTTTGGATGGGCAAAATGAAGGTTACATAAATTTTACCACGTCAGTACTTAAAAGATAACTATTAGCTTATTTTTAAATATGTGTATATATCACATAATATATGTATTATGCTTACATATTCCTCAATATATTTTTATATAAAAAATGTAATTTGTAATACAAGTACAGATTGAGCACACTTGAAAGCTTTCTACTACAAAGTTGTGAACTAATTAAAAGCCAGGCCTAAACATTTATAAATAAGGAGCTCCCGAAACATAATTCCCGGATTTACGTAACTTGTTTTAAGCGTTCGTGATCACTGAAAATACGTAATTATCTCAGTCTAAAATCTAAACTGAACTCGACATTTACTAGATGAGGGTTTATTAATTAAATGATTTTAGCATTCATAATACTTAATTCGCAATAAGTCAGATGTGGCATGATTACGGCCAAGGTCTTGAAATTCTGTCGGCAACCTTTCAGCAAACAAGGGCCGCACGCGCTGAAGTTCCAACTAATATAGTAAATGCGAATGTAAGTTTGTTTACTTCGTCATCTTTATCTACTCATTCACCATCATCAAAGCAGCCGTAAAATGCCCACAGCTGGAAAACGTCATACTTTTATTGGTTTATATGCATTGAGAAATTATGGACTTTTTTAGATTTATAGCAAAAAGCGGTTTTAAAAATTAAAGCTATTCAGTAGACCGTAGGAATATTCTATATCGATTATAATTTACATTTTTTTTGTTTTATAATGACTACCATACATCGGAAAGCGCAGCGTAGAACACCACTTACAATTAGGATGGACGAGCCGTCTAAAACAGCAGAATTGCGCTGGATACAGGCCACGTACAACCATTTCCAGAGGTAGATCTCAAATAAAGGTCGTCTGCTACTTACTCGCCTGTACTTTACTCTCACCGATTATCACGAAACAACAAGGGCCACACGCGCCAAAGTTCCAACTAATATTGTAAATGCGAATATAAGTTTGTTTGCTTAATCATCTTTATCTACTCAACCATTATCATCTAAGCAGCCGTAATACTGCTGGAGAAAGGCCTCCAACACAAGTAGAATTTGCACATAACTGCTACGCTGTGTAAGCAAATTGCAGAACGTAGCTTTTCAACGGAAATAACTGCCCTATTGAGCTACAATGCTTTTAAGTGGATATAACGCCATCTGTCGGTTCCAGTATACGATAACTGGTACGAGGAGCGATACCATAGTTACTCTGTTGGTATTACACGGCTTACTCTATTCAATCTCTGCTGGTCTTGGATTAGTAAAATCTCTTTCTAATCCCTTTCTCATCTTACCCCTAGCAAGTGTACAATGTACTTTAATTTACTTCAATTTTATATTTTTAGTAGTAATATTTAACTTATATACCAATCGATTATTACAATCTGATTTGCATCTGTTTATCATTTGCATTATTTTGTTAAAGATGTTTTTTTATGGTTTAAAAGTGCCTATGGTAGGCCCAATATGCAGATATTTGACTTAGATTTTGGAGTAGTTGGTTGATTATCAGGGCCAATCCAGGACCTAAACTATAAGGGATAGAAACTTGTAAAAATTTCGTACAGGGGTTCCTTATGGATTTTTAAATATTCACTCCCTAAAAGGGTAGAACACGGGTGCAAAGTTAATATGAAACTTTACTGTTTTTGAAGTTATTAGAATTAAAGTCAGTGTAAAGGTTCTTCTTTGTAACCAATGAAATACGTGAAAAATATTATTTCAACAATTATTCCTTAAAGGGGTAAACTTAGCTTAATGAATTCTACAATTTAACGCTCGTAATACAACATATACAAAACAAAACAAAATATACAACACGCTGACAATAGTTGACTTGACATATTGGCCAATTGTTAACAAGCAACACAAACACGTTATATTTATTTATGTATTTACACTCTTTTAAATATAGCTTGATAAGAACAACAGATGTCAATGTCATACCGTCACATTAGTATTTTATATTAGTATAACGGTATTTGAAACATTTTATTATTACAAAAAATTTAAAAAAAATATAATAATTTAATTACTCGTTAATCCCACAGATATCACTCTAATCAAGCTACATTTCAATGAGTTTTATTGTTTAAAAAATGTTTCAAGATTTCTGCGTAAAAAATTTGCACGCGCTATAAAAAAATTGTAATGAGTAAAACGTATGTATTATTTCATTATGACTTCTCAAATTAACGTATAAAGATGGTAATATGACGTGATAACATGGATCAACAATTAAACGAGTGATTACTTGGATTAATTGGGATTAATTGAATTGGCGAGGATTTTATAGACTTAGCTGTGATTCTGATGATGTTCGTGATGTGCTCTCACCTATAATTGTAGCGATAAGAAATATCGGAATAATTACGATAACTATAGAAGACGTCGTGTATAATTAGTAGAGGCAACTCGTAGCTGCAATTTGCTAGGTTTATATGCATTGAATCAGCCGTGAGGTACCGGCAGAGTAGAATAATACCTCTCCCTGTATTAGATGTCGTATGAAACGACTAAGGTACCAGAACCGACAGCCGGCGGTATATCCATGCAACGAAGTCAGCTTAAATGTACGCTGGCGCTACAGCTGCGCTCTGCGATTGCCAACACGCTTGCCCAGCGCGGCAATTATGGGCAACATGGGGTATGGTTCCCATAATTGCCACTGTTAGACATTTGCCTTTCTTCGGGAGGCAAATGTCTAACAATGGATTTTTAATGGCTGGTATGATGCTTTAATAAATTAAGGGCTTTTTATATTTTCATTAAATAGCGGTCTTAAAAAATAATAATAATAATAATTTTATTCAACAACAAAAGGTAACTTAAACTAAAATACATTTTGATACTTAAAAAATTTAAAAATTAAAGCTATACAGTAGATTTGACTTTTCAGAACAGACAGAATTCAGTAAGAATTGATAAAAAATTAATTTCGAAAAAAAATCTATTTAATTTAAAAAAAAATTAAAGAAAGTATGTAGGTATTCCGAAATTAGCGCATTCACTTCACCTATTTATATTCGTTCAGTTCGCGCATTTTCTTAAATACGATTCATCTTATCAGCTATTGGAAGTCCACTGCGGGAAAAGGCCTACCCAAAAAGTGGGAGTTTGCCCATAATCGCCGCGCTGGGCAAGCAAGTTAGCAATCGCGGAGCGTAGTTTTGCGACGAGAACGATACTGCTGCCCATCCACGCCTTGTGCATTTAAACTACACCGTTAGGGAAGGAAATACCGCCATCTGTCGGCTCTGGTACCTTAGTCGCCTCTTACGATACTTGGTACTATTCTACTTTGCCGGTACACGACACCTACACGACCTACTCCGCAAAGCACTTAAAGTACTTGTGTTATGGGCATTAAACAACAGAAGCATCATAAATATTATACAAATACGTAAATAAATATTTATCACTTAGGCACAGAACATACACATGTATTGACACAATGTCCACCTACGCCCCTTAGCGTAGATGATAGGAATAATCTCGAAATCCCCTCGTTTGCAAACGTTTAAAATTAAATTTTCTAATAAAGATTTATTTATTATTTTAGAAATTTCGTTTTAAACTTGCTGATAAAAATAGTACAATCGACGGGCCCGATGGCGCAGATGGTAGTGATCCTGTCTTGTGCACCAGGGGTCGTGGGTTCGATTCCCACCCAGAGCAAATATTTATATGATGATATTTGTGTTTGCTCTGTGTATGGGTGTAAAATATATGTATTTAAGTAGTATATTTGTGATTCCTCTGTTGTCTGGCATTCGTAACACAAGTGCTTCAAGCGACTTACCACGGAGTCAGGTCAATGTATGAGATGATGTGGGAATTTATTATTATTATTATTATTATAATCCACTCATTTTGGTTCATATCTTTTCGCATAGAATAGTTAATAATAGTCCAGTTTGCCACCAAAGCACTCTTGCACAAACTATTCTTCTTCCTATCCTAGATTATGCTCTACCCAAGAAATCTAGGTAGCAGGCATCCAAGATAACTAGATTTGACCAAGGATCAGTTTAAGAAGCTAGAGCAGAGTGCCTTACAAATTTTGTTATTGGTTTAAAAAATATACATATATATATTAAGTCTACGCACATATGACCATGTTTCTGAATTTTGTGTTTCTAAAATTTGTACTCAGCCTCCTATTTGACTTCGCAGGAATGTTTATATACTTTTATTACTATATAAGGTATTTTACTGACCCTCATTCCCTTCTTATCTTAAAAATCGTTTTGTTTCTCTAGGTGATGGCCACGAGAAATCCCTAAGGTTATCAGAGAGTTTGATGCTGAAAATGCGTGTGCATTCCAAAACTTATTTGGCTTAATCTTTTACAGTTTAAGCCATTTGTTTGTGGAGTGAATGGAACTTCCTTTAACAGTCAGACGTGTGCAGTATATTTTTGAATATATTGTCATTTTCTATTATTTTTAATCCATATCCTATTTACGTATAGATTATAACAATGTTTTTTTATTAGATTATATATTTTGCTCAGATGCACCTTGAACTTTTTATTTAACTTATTTACTCACTCTCCATCCAAAGAATGTCAATAATAAATCGTTCTATGCTATGAAGCCTCCAATTGCAAAATATATCTAATTTTCAGAAATAGATATACATATATATATACATACATCGTGCATATTATCACAACCAATTTTATAGCAAAACCAAGTACTTACTTTGTATCAAATTATAAGGTGCTGTGACACAAAACAGGTTGTATTAAAATAGGTGGTGTTAATCGAACATCAGAAATAGATATTTGCTGTAACTATTTTCTAAAACATAACCAGATGCTGAATAAAACAATATGGCAGCTGTGAAATCTTTATTCACTTGTTTGCCCAGACTTCTATTCAGTCAGTTTACGCTTACCGCAAAAGGTGAGGTACACAATTTAATAATACATTGTCTTCTATTCTTGTTGTGTACCTACTGTGTCGAAGTGTGAGAGTTTACATGGATTTCAACTGAAGGTTGACTGACCTCTAGACAGTTCAAAGTTCGATTCACAGATATTATTTATTTGAGAAATCTTTTTTTATTAATTAAAAATATAAATACCTATTCAAATGCTAACTTATTGTAATATTTGAAATGTAATTACAGTACATTTGAATATAAACTTTTCTATATCTTTTTTGCGGCTATTCCTCAATTAATGTACATTCTTCTGGAATGGAAATCACGCTTTGTAAAACCTAGAGTAGAACGTGTTAATATTAGATATTCTATGAGTTTATTATTATTATTCATTTCTATAAACAATTTTTTTTGCATTATTTAAACGAAACATGCTTCTACAATATGCCACTAACGTATTTCAACGTCAAAACATGTAACAAATGTGACATAGAAAATATATACCATAGGTATATGAAACAAACAACCGCTGAAGTGTTCTTCAATAAAACTCTGTACATTATAAGTAATTGCAGTTTATTAATCGACGTTATCTTATCTGCAACATTTGAGTGGCAAGCGCGATCGTTTTTTGTTCAATCAACAACAGTATTTTATTGACAGTTGCAGGTTAAAACTGTATTATTCTTAATAACTCCGTTATATTTAGAAAATATCTTTCTTGTCCCGACTTGAATATCATGTGTCATTCCCTTGGGTTCAAGCCATCCAAATGCCACATATCATTTCTAAGACCCGCTGAGCTGTTCAATCGTGAAATATGTATAAAAATGAGTCCCTGTTTCTCTTGGTCATTCCATCATGATTAAACAGATAGACGGTAATTATTTTTTCTTGAGTTAGTTTTTGCTAAGAGAAGGTTCTTGTGATAAAGACCTGCTTACTGATATCAGATAATTGAATAATTATAAATTTAATACTTAAATACAAACATAGAACATACAAATACACATTTACATTTGACATATATGTTAGTTCTGGGTGGGGATCGAACTTTGTCCTCTGGCATGTTCTAGCGTCGACCTTTGATGCACAATATAGAAACACTACTGAATACAATATTTTCTAACATTCACGCAGTTGCTATTCATAATACTCAAGTCCAGCCGTGAGGTACCGGTAGGGTAGAATAGTACCTTCCCCTTTATCGAGTGACGCAAGAGGCGACTAAGGTATCTGAACCGACAAACGGTATACCCATCTAAAAGATATCAAATACTTAGGGCGGGGTTGGGCAGCAGCGTCTCCGTCGGGAAAGCTGGGTTCTGCGATTGCCAATACGCTTGCACAGCGCGGCAATTATGGACAAAAATCCCCTTCTCTTCCGGAAGCCTATGTCTAACATAACTTCCATTAGCTGATATGAAGATGACGATGAACTCATAATACGCCATCGCTACGCTACGCCATCGGGCCAGATATATTTAAGCATAACATGTGTGACGATCGTAACACAAGTGCTATAAGAAACTTATTACGGAGTCATTATTACGATCTTGTGTGAATTTATTAACTTATTAAATAATTATAATTGTATATCATTGTCTGAACTTTTAAAAAGGTTTATTTAACTTTTCACATTTTTGTTTAACAATTCGATTACTTTGCAGGTTTTCAAAACTGAAATAAATATATTTTTTATGGCAACCGAATACGTCATAATTCTAATGTCAACATAGGCCTTTATCACAACTGTCGGTCGTTTGACAGTTCGCGAATTAGAATATGGAGTCAGCTTTTATAGTTTACTGGTGGCATAACCGGACATTGTCCTCGTCGTAAAATTTTATCCCGTTGAACTTATAACAGGGAAAGTTTTTTATCCTGCTCTTTCATACATCTAGCATACAAATTTTAGGTAACACATTTCTTTTCACATATGTAACCTGCCGAATCCTATTGATTCTATTGAATACGCGTCCTAGACATTTACAGGCACAGCAAAAAATTCAAATATCTAATTTGGTTCTTGTGTTATCGGCGTTCATACATTTTGACAGCTTATTTTTGTTTATATGCCATCTTACTTTATAAGTGATACGATAGTAATAAATATATTCAGACGTGAGTTCGAAAGAAACAGTGCATTGCAATTTAAACCTTAAAGAAGACTTTATTTTTACAGACGTAAGACTTATAATCGTTTACACAAAGCTAGGAAATAACACCACGTACAGTAACTTTAAACTATATCGCTCTAAATCTTGCTTGTTACCGCAGTTTGCCCCACAATTTGAAGTTTGACTCCAAGTAGCAGGTACTGGCGTGCAAATTACGCTTAGCTACGTGCATAAACACTCTACATGCCCAACTGGTATGGACATCCAGTGTAAATCCTGTTTACCCGCAAGTAGTAGTAGCATTGACGTACAGTGGTGGACAAATTTAAATATACAGCTAAGAATAATTATTGAAAAAAATAAAATATTTTCTTATGTCTGTCGGCCTATCGCTTGTATGCTTAGCTATGTATGCTTAGATCTTTAAAATAATGCAACGGATTATGATGGGGATTTGAATAAATAAAGCGATTCAAAAGGAAGGTTTATATTAATAAATATTGTAATACATGCATAATATAGTAGAGAAACACTGATAATTTTAGAGAATTCGAATGTGATGTCAAAAGTAAATACATTTTTTGCGATTACATAGCTAACGCAGGCTAAATCCAACGAGATAGACGATAATAATTGTACACCATAAAAAGGTCAATAAAAAGTCCGTGATAGTATGATGGTCTATCTCTTAGTGCGAAGTCGGGCGTATTGCTAGTACATAATAAAGACACATAATAGATCACACATTGCATTTGTGTTACGTCAGACAGTAGAAATCACAAATATAACACTTAAGTACATGTAATTAACACCCAGATGCAGAACAAACACATCATCATGTAAATATTTGCCCAGGGTGGGAACCGAACCTACAGTTTTTTGGCACACAAGATAGCATTATCACCGTCTGCGCCATCGGGCTCGTCAAAAGTTGTTTTACTATCTTTAAAAGTTAATATTATTTAATTTCAAAGTAATGTATTACATTTATATTGTTGCCCTTTATCATTAAAGAGTACAATATTTACAAATATATAAAGGTATATTAGAAAAAAATATACAACAACAATTTGATTAACAACTCAGTGTCAAAAAAACAAACCATATCATGTTGGGATGGGTTTTTAGCCACGTTATTATAGACATGATTCGTCACGCGATGTTGCGTCTTTTAACATCTCATAATCGGTTTGAGCATTTGTGCTAGACGTTATTCATAGACAGGACCATTTTGACAGGCCCAATAACGTTTGTATAATCGGGAATATTCGGTTCCTAACTAGTGCGGTAAAGGTTCGATCCTCATATGTTGTTCCCCTTATATGTTATTTTTTTGTATATCTCGGTGTAAAATATGGATTCATCACCACAATCATCATAACAGCCATTAGAAGTCCACTGCTAGAGAATCTAGGATAACATCTTCAAGTTGCAACATTCCCAACACGCTAGGGATATCCTTGTGTTATATTTGCGCTTACTGTCATATGCTTCTCTCTTCTTCTCTCTGTCGACATAGTCATATAAAAAAAGAGTTTCAATACTTTTCTTTCCGACTGCCTGTGTACCCAGTTAAAATGTCCCACACTGCACCCGTCATTCGGTTAACTATAAAGGGTCCACACAGGGTACGTTTTCACGATGCATTTCCTACTGCGGCTGACACATCAATTATCTGGCATGCGTTCCGGTGCATATTTCATTATTCCATGTGTACGTTACAGCTTCCGCGTCAATCAGTGTGCCTTTGTGTCTCCATCTGTTGGGATTGGACTGATGGTATTATGTTTCTAAAAGGTAACCGGAGTAGGCTGATTCGGGAAGGTATATTTTTACATAGATATCTCCGTTCACTCGCGTGTTCGATTGTATCTGTCAATGATTTTAGAATGCGGTCTATTTCGTTTTTACTTTGAGTGTCAAAGTTTAGAAGTACTTTCTGTGATAGTTTAAGTTGTAACATACAAAAATAAATATTACCTTTTATTAACATTTTTATATATAATTTGATAAAGTAATTGGTTTTAATGTGAAATAACAGTGTGTTAAAATATATACCTTATATTAAAATACCCAAATTGATTCCGTGTCCTACTCCTACCTTATGACATACTTTATCATATATATATATATATATATATATATATATATATATATATATATATTAACTTAAGATGTTTATATTTTAAAACATTGCACTTCACAAATTAACAATGAATTCGAATTAATTTTATTATGAATAATATGGTCAAAAATTTGAAGCAATTGCACATACAAATGGTGGAACAACTAAAGGCTGGAAGGTTTTCCAAAAACATAGATCCCCAAGTATCAAAACGAATGCGCATTTGAGAACTATTAATAAAGCCCAAGCCATTATTTTTGTGAGCTCATTAAAATTATACTAGTTCATTTTCAAAACAAAAATACAATTTTCCTCTTCTTTTGGTGTCGACTAATAAAGAAACAGACCAGATGTTTCAACGTCTCGGTCTAAAAATCTCCTAATGAAGCCGGAGAAAGTACAAAGCTTCATTTTCAAAATCAATCAAAAGAAATCTTCACAGTGAATGCTCTATTGAATCTACGAATATCATTCAGTCCCGGGGTTCCTACTTTCTATATTAATTAATGCAAATAATTTCTAGTATAATACCTTGGCTAGATTAAACCGTTTAATTTTTTTTAAATAAATAAAATAGATTATCTAAAAGTATCGAAGAGTAGTTAATAAATTTGGTTCAATGCTTGCACTGACATATATATTCTCAATATTACTAAAGAAAAATATGTCGGGCGGGACATGAAATTGCATCTTCTCCTGTCCGGGGAACTGCGCTATCGTTGTCATTTTCCGCTATAAGTGTATATCGCATGTGATTTGGTAATAATAGTACATTTGCCAATTATCCGGCATAATTAAAGTTTATTTAAACGTAGATGCATGAAAAACAATTTTACGAGTAGTACGGCGTAAATATAAGGAAGAAATCTTGCGAAGGTCAATTATCTGGATACCTCTCTCTCTCTATTTATAATTCAGTTATTTTTGTTAAACTTGCTGTACTTCAGTCTGAAAATGTAATTTGACATATTATCCTCGGGTTTACAGTTGCCAAGCCGCCAAACCTAATAACCGGACAGACCAGTAAGTTTCACCGGATATGTGAATAAAAAGGATGAACACCTCTCATTATGGATGATAACATGATTCACAATTTATAGGTACGCTAAAAAAATGTAAAATTAAACAAGTAAATCGCCTAACAAGAGCCACTATATTTTGGCCGGACACAATCATAAAGCCTAACTAGATCCGACTTAATCCGGACGCCAGGCAACGCTACTTCCGTTGCATAATAGGAAAGGCGCTATTGACATTATAGCGAGCTTTAAAAGACTGGTGACGCTTACTATCGCAGATCGTGTTGATTGTCATCTCAGTTGCTATAAAATAAGCACGAACCCCATACCTGTGTTTCGTAATAATTCCTCTAAAACATAATTAATGACATTTCCTCTACAGTTGAATAGCTATACCTTCAAATCATTCAAAACATCAACTAGAGAAAGCGCACCACCGACTTTTAGACTAAACTGGCATGTGTCAGTCTGAATATCCATTAGTCGGCTGCGTAACTGCTTAATCTGGATTTACAGCTGCAGCTGGCATGTGTTATGTCATTGCGATGCACCAAGCCTGATAAACCAAATTATTACGTTGACAGTTTTAATAGCAAGTTAACATGAAATACTGGCAGCTAACAAATGAACAGACACACGTGTTTTTTTTATATCATCACCATCATATTAACCGTCGGCTACCTACTGCTGGAACATATACTTGTTCAACAGATTTTAAATAGGACCTGTTGTAAGCGGTTTGCAATCAGCGCATTGCTGTGGTCTTTGTCAGATCGTTTGTCAGATCGTTTGTCAATTGTTTTGTATATACTACTATCTAGTGGATACTTTGAAACCTGAGGATACTGCGTCACGTGACCGTGTAATTGCAGAAAACGGGCAGAGTTGTATAATACCTCTTTCTGTATCAGGTGTCGTAAGATGAGGAAAGTCTCGATGAGGACCGGAACCATCCATCCGGAAAAAACATAGCTTAAATGAAAATCTAAGTGAAAATGCTGCATCACGCCTGCCCAATGCCTCAATTATGGAGAAAAATCTACTTTGCTTGAAGTTTTACCCGCTTTCTCCGCCTTCAGATCGGAATATTGTTATTTCAAGCTCTGTGATAGAAATACGGTACAATAAGGTATCCATGCAGATAACAATATTTACCTCAAATAAACTAATGAAACTTGCGAGATTGCAACGCTCTCTAAAGGATTGCAAAATACATATCGTGAAAATCTGTTAATTTGGTTTGAACAGCTATTAATAAACAGGCACAATAAAGTATAGTAGCATAATTACTACAAATTAAAAAGGAATATAAAGTTATATTCCTTCAGGATTATTTGTAGTATTTAGAGATTGTCTATATCCCTAGAGTTCAAGCTTGCTACATGCCAAATCGGTTGAACAGTAAAAATGTAAGCCTCGCACTATCTCATTTAGAATTATAAAATAGGTTATCTTTTTTCATTCGAAAAAAATATAATAATCCAAATTCTAACAATAACTAATTAATGCCCCCATAGAAAGTTTTTAAGAAACATCTCCGGTTCTTTGTGAACACGCGTTATATTATTCTAAATCTACCATAATAACTGCCTCGGCACGCATCTTTCCATCTGATAAGGAGCGCAGTCTGCACCACGAGACGTTCAGAAGATTGTAGACAGACATTTTAATAGTTATTTTTTATATATTTTATATTTTCATATGAGTTCCGTATGAGAGATGAATGTAGAAAACTACTTGATATTTTTTTTATTAGACTATGTCGACAAACAAGCATACAGTCTGCGTGATAGTAAGCGTCTCAGCAGTCTATAGACGCTCGTAATATCATAAGTATATCACTAGCGCATTGCCAATTGAGTCTTGAAGACATTGTATCATGTCAGTAATTACACTGCCTCTATCACTCTCTCTTTGATGTATCACGACTTAAGACAACTATTTACCTAATAAATTTTTGAAATATGTGGCTGAAATTAAATTTGTTTAATATTAAATAATAGTACCTCCTCCTTTATCAGGTGTCATAAGATGCGACTGAGGTATCGCAGCCGATAGATGGCGGTATACGTGTTACGGCTAGCTGTTATCAAAAACATGGCTATTTTGAAATACGGTTTTGTACGGATTACATGCGGCTGAATAAAAAACCGCCGGAATGCATTCGGCACCATACGTCATTCCACCAGGGCTAGCCATAATGTTATAAAGCAAGAATATTAAGTAGATATTATATATAATGTCTACTTAATTTAATGACATTTTATAAACAAAGTAATAAATGACAGAATTAATCACAATACCAAAAAATAATTTCACAAAATAAAATGTCTAGGATCAACTAAAACGTTAGGTTAGGTTAAAAATGAACACAACGAACAATATGCCGGATTATATAATGTGACTGCGACATACATATCCGAAATAGCTTAGCTCAAATGCACAGGGCAGAGATGGGCAGTAGCATTCCCGACGCGAAGCTACGCGGTCTGCGGTTACAATTAGGGATAAAATATTCCCTTTCTTCGGAAGGTCTATATGCAGTAGCGGACATCCAAGATAATATGATGATTTTATTTATGAAATATATCTTGTTTCAATGCTGGAGCGTTGTTTAATCTTAAACTGTTCTTGTGGCGTTGACTGTATAAAAGACGGTTAACAGTACATTTATTAACACGTACTGAGTTTAGAAGTCGGTTAATTTACCTACTTTCCCATTTTATGACGTTGAGTGATATTTTATAGTAATATTTTATAGTTTGTCTTTTAATAGAAACTTAAATTGAGTAGCATGAAGAGAATAATAAATATAAGGTATTGTAGTAAATACAAATACTTTGCGTGTAATATATAAGATTAAGAGACTACTATATTTCAGGCAAATTATTGTGTTTGGTTTTTTAGTGATGATATCTTTGTTAGAGACAATATGTTTCTCAAGTACAACCTGAATATTAAATACATAGCCTTAACTTCTAAAAAAACTAGATTAGAATTATGTTCCATTATTCTTTTCTTTTTTATACAGATTTCCGTACCAATGAAACGACAATCTAGCGGTTTCTTTGATAAATACCAAAAGACCTGGAAGCAGTATATATTTTGCAATGCTATTAAATTACTATATAATTTATTTAACTAATTATCACTATCTAAAATCATGTCGATCTGTTTATCTTTGTAAAAAAAACAAAATTAAATGTATGTATGTGCAAAATTATATGTATGTACCACGGGGGGATATATAAGACTGCAATCTATCTCTGCCAAATTCTGCAAAACAGATCCGTCCATGCGTGATTGAGTAATAACTCTCTCTTTTTATTAGAAATATAATGTGTATTATACATACATATAGGTACTTCTGTAAAAACTTATTATGTAATAACAATTTTATACCAAATCTAACGGTCTTATTCTTACCAAATCCACATACTATTGAATTATAGGGAAGTACGCAAAACTAGGCTCAATAAACAGTTAGTCAGATGTGACTCATTAAATATATAACACCCACAAAGAATTCTTATATTTATTTTCACTATAAAATATATTGCTAGAGGTCGCCCAGCGGTCGAAAATCGACCATAATTCCTTAAATTTTGATCAAAATCTTTTATTATTTCTCATATTTATATAAATATAAAATTACACATATGACATGTGTAACAATTATTTAACATACTTATATGTTATTATTTTAATATACTTATATATATATTCATTATGTATAAAATCTTTATTAACATTGACTACGACAAATTTTACGTATCCGTACGCGCAATTTCCTTCAAAAGGGGTACAATTGATACGCTTCACGTATTTATATATTTACACCGCCATCCGTCGGTTCCGGTATTGTAGTCGCCTCTTACGACAAGTGGTATACATGGATTAGGTATTATTATTATTATAGGGTTATTATTAAATTGTACCAATGTTCCACAGAATAGAACAAAGAACCACAGATACTTAATTAACAATTAAAACCAAATCAAGTCTGCTGTCTAGTAATTTGACAATATATATCCACAGCGACCCAACAGACGTTCCACTGCATGATATTTTAAGCGATCAGGACGTTACACAAAGTATGAAATTTAAGACAAATAATTATTATATAGATAAATAATTAATATAAATACCGGATGCAGCACCATATGTCAGGCTAATTTGTGAATCTAAATCATTCAGGCCTTCACTTTAATGCATACAAAAAAATAATTCAAATTGTTCCAGCCGTTTAGGGAGGATTCAGTGACATAAACACGTTCAGTAGAATTTTATATATAAAGATATATAAACTTTTATATTAATTTTATTTTTATTTTATTTTTATTTTAACTTTTATTTTATTATTTAATTTAACTACGATTCAAAGCCGATAAAGTTTTACTAGACGATAGACGATGTAGATAACGTACAAATGTAAAAAAATGTTAATCATTCATATCAGCCACTGCTAAACCACAATAACAGACTTACTAAAGGTTTGTATATCATCTAGCAGATCCTCTGTCCACTTCATACTACCATGTCCACCATTACGCTTCGCTCGGCGCTGCGTTGTATTCATTCCGGAAATGAATGGCCCCGTCGGCCACTTTGCCCCAACTTGCTAATTCGCTAGACTATGTATGTCCGTAACTTTGCTCCATACTGTATAGTTAAACCCAACATTATCTTTATTTTAATATAACTACATATCAGCGCTTTGAAACCATCAAAAGGCAACCCAAAATACATTTATCGCCTCATTTCGGATTTGATCGCATTAGGAAATATCGACCACGTTTCCTGTTTCTAATACACTTTCACCATGGATACCTTACCTTAGTCGCCTCTTAGGACACCTGGTACAGGGAGAGGTACTATTCTACTATGCCGGTACCTCATGTCTTACTTTTGAATCAAAAGATGTAATACATTTTTTTATACAAATAGATAATAACTCTATAACTCAACACATTTTCTTCGCCTCATCGCCGGACTTGATCACATTAAACATGAACCATTAAAGGTCGCTAATAGACCTACACCACACATTTCCTGTTTCTTGTCAAACTTCAATGTGTTAAAATCCTGAAGCATGAACCAAATAGTCACGGAAATCTTAGATAAGAATCGGCTATAACCCAGAAATCAAAAGGTTTCATAGACAGGCCTTAATCATAGTTATCTGTTACAAAGATATACGACAGACACGCTACCATTCTTCACAGCAATCAGTTATCTACAAACTCCGGAATTCCGCCAGCTTTACCGCTAAGGTTTCCTAAAGAAACTGTGTAGCTATAATTCAGTTACCTAATCCATGATCTAGAATTCTAAATTATACAACACGCCAGCGCGGAGACCGATCGAGTCAAGCGTGAAGTGCCAGCCGATTTCCCTCTTATCTCAACATACCAAGGTCGGTTTTCTGAATAAATCTCCGAGATATATTACCTTCTTTTATTTATGCGTTTTCACGACGAATCGCGCTTACTTGGGGTTCAGTAGTTCAACATTTATTGAGTGACGCTTACTATCAACGAGGCGTAGCTGTATTGATTAGCATTAGATACGACAAAAACTACGTCTCAACAGTTTTATTGTTTCTTTTTACTTTTACATTTTCATGTTTGAACTTTACAAATTAAATGGACATTTTTTTTAAATAGTGTTAATAGAGAACAGTAAAAAATGAATCATCGAGATGTTTGGTTATTTTAATGATGATTTTGATAAAAGAATTAAAATTCAGGCAATATTACCAGTTTTCCACATGATAACAAAATTGTAATTTAAGGATTATAAAAAAAATAATTAGATCTCTTGAAAATATTTGTAGTAAGATTTAATATTCTATAAAAGATCCCTGAAAGTATAAGGCAAGATATTGTGAATGATTACGGTCAAGTACCTGATAATAATATAAAACAATGATAAGTACGACACATAGAAGGATAGTCAGTGTTGTCTTTTGATACGCATCGGTGCCTTGTGTGAGATACCTCGTTATAAGTATTACAAACATTTTAATATTACTAAAATATTCAATTTGTGTTCATTTTTACAGCAATTGGTGACAGTGCTCGTAATTGTAATTAAGTACACTAATTTTCAAATTTGGAATTGATCAGCGTTCCAAATTTGTAATTATTGCAGTTGCGGTTACACAAATATGATTCTTCAGTGAAAGTGACGTTTTGACTACCGAAAAATCAGATTACAATTGTAATTTGTATTCATGTTCGGTCTATGGTATTTAGTTGTAAGTAAAGTACGCGAGCGAGATTTTGTTATGCAAATATTAGAGAAAGTATTTACATAAAACAGAAAAGTAATGGTGTATTGTATTATTACTTTCAAATGTGTTATGTAACGAAGCGCAAGAATTATTTGCGTAAGTCATTCACATTTGCATTTACCTTGTCGCATATTTTGTCACATGTCTGCTAACAGTAATTGTACCCTCACCCAAGTAGTTGTCTCAAAGTCGCAGGTCTCATCATAATGACATTAAATATTAACCCTTGAGCCGCGCGGTACCGACTGAGTAGACTAGTACCTCCCCCTGTACCAGTTGTCGTATAACCGTCAAATGGGTATATCCCTCTGATAGAGTAGAGCTAAGAGCGGGGATCGGTAGCATCATCCCCGTCTTGAATGCTGCGTTCCGTGATTGCTAACACGCTTACCCAGCGCGGCAGGCTTATGTCCAGCAGTGGACTTCCAATAGCTGATATGATGATAATGGGGATTAAACCTGGAAGTGTGGCACGCATTAGGTAATTAACACATTTTAACTATTACCTAAGCTCTAACTGGCAATTTTTGCAAGTATTCTATCGATCGACAAAACATACATACTAAGTTTTCCTCTCTAAATAGTAGTACCTTCTTATTTCTTTAAACATTTCATTAATGTATACATGAAGTCCGCTACTCCTAACAAAAACAAAGTAATAGGAACAAACTTTATCTTATCGCCATATTTTTACCTCTTAACCGGTATTTTTGCATATAAATCAGTAAACATGACCTAGTGACTTAACTAACGGATTACCGTGGGAAAATAACCTTGGGCTGCACAATGCATTTCTCATTCAATTGTTATTGAAATAATAAAGACTAATAACAGTACTGGTGGAATATATATTTACAAAGCCTTAAAAGGAATATGCAATGTTTATCTTTGATGTTTTAAATACCAGATTGTTGATAACATAATTTGTTTAGATTACAGGTATTGCTGATAAGTTATTTCCGATTACAGATAATCAAAACATTGCTAATTTTAAAAGGCACGTTTATTGTAAGAACTTATACCAGTATTAAGTCCATACTTAAAAATAAAATAATACATTGTACTTATGGAAATATTTAATTGTATATATAATCTGAGTCATACGTACATAAACTCAGTGTGAGTTTCATTTCATACCACAATAAACAGTGAATATTTGTTCAAATTTGCTACTATTTTGACATACTTCCTTTTCTCTCTGTACGACGTAAGACATATCCTATGGTTATATTCAATTTGATCAAAATATACTAAATTCTGTTTGACTGAATTCCATACGTTACATGAGTAAACATATTTTTATTATACCTATACACGGTTACTTGACGATGCAGGGTGACGTGTTTGGTTTACAAAGACGTCCTATTCCATTACTATTCCAAGTCTGATTGTTATTGTGAAACGATGTCAATTTATTCAATACTTGGTTGCTTAAAGTAGATTTTATTCTAACAGCAAGCATCGTTAAAGATAAACCTGACGTCTAGATTGAGAGATAGTTTGACAAATCTTGTTTTAGTCCCTTACTTGTATTAATTTTCTTGTTTTGATCCCAGTTTTTTTAACAAAATAATTTTGGTTATTATTATCGAGTTATTTTGATTACTTTCAGTAAGAAGTTGTGTAGTTAGTTACATTAAATTAACTTTGGACTAAACTTAAGATTACATAACAAAAGCAGATTTTAGAAAATATAAATCATGTGAGAGGCTTAGTTACATAGGTGTTTGAAGCATGTGATATTTCTACATAAGAACGATCGTTCATCTCCTTATCACTGTGCTTCTGTCGGCTTCAAGTGTTAGTAATAGTTTGTACATATTTCAGAGCGTGTATTCCATAATAATAAAATAAATTCGGAGGCATGTCTGTTTGCGTTTATGTTACGCTTTTACAGCTTAGCCAGGTCATATAAAACATTTGATCATATTGAAGCAATTGGTCGGTAATACTAGTAAATTACAATATAGCCTAACATATATATATAGCTAGTAAAGTTATGTAAGCGGTGACCAGTTGCGACATTACTGCGCTATTTCTTAGGGCAGCAGCAATTAAAAGCTAAATAATCATTGCAATGGACATCTAAAAGGCTAATAATGATGATGACTGCGAAATCTATCAATACTGCTTTTATATATATATATAAAATCAGTGTTGATAGATTTCTAACAAACACTTCAATATTACTGTTTACAGCAACTTGCTGTAGAACTTACATTTGTATAAAACACTAATACGCTTTAATAGAAGAAAATATATAGTGTTTTCATATAGTAATGAATTGAACAACCTGTATCATATATCAATACATAATATATCAATACATAGTTTGTACGGAACAAATATAGATTTATGTGCCTTTACCTTGTCTTACAAGCCAAGGCCGTATCGCCGCGGACGTCAAATCAAATTTCTTTGATTGGATATTTCTGATAAAATGAGAATAGACGGATGTATCGCGTATTGCTTATAAATAACATATATGATTGTATAATAATAGTATTAATATTATTTATGGTTCAATATAAATTACAATTAAAAATACCCACAGCCTTATTATATTACAATAAAAAATCCTTATCGCTCTGAGCGATCACTTCCAGGCTTTGGATGCATATAATAGAATAAGACTGATGTATATCAATTTAATAAAATGATTATATAATAAAAACATACAATAAATGGAAGTTAAATCATAAAAAAATATATAACATATAATAATACACTTACGTAGTAATCAATACATACATATAAATACAACTATTACGAATATATATTCGTATTTGTAACTATTTGGGAATTGGGAAACAAGCATAAGGTCCGTGTGATACTTAGCGGATTAGTAAGTTTAAGTGGCAGTGGGCAGGGCATTTGGTACGCAGAACTGATGGCCGATGGAGGCCTACACACCTACCGGCAAGCGCAGCGTAGGGCGTCCACCAGCAAGATTGACAGACGATCTGACTGAAACCGCAAGATCGCGCTGGAAACAGGCCGCATACAACCGGTCGTATTAGAAATTACTTGGGGAGGCCTATGTCCAGCAGTGGACATCTTATAGCTGATATGATGTTGATGCTTAGCATCACTCTAGTCTAGAGTGTTTCGCGTCACCACAGAAATATCAGAAGCGCGTAGCCAACCTAGGCCATCTCTCTGATCTTAACAACTGGAACATGATTCATTGCTGTGTAGCGGTAGGAATAAGAATAGCGGTAGAGAAAGTCCTATAGACAGCTGATACTGTCTACCTCTAGTTTATTGCCAAATAGACGACTACATCTTGTTTAGTTTGGTCAAATTAGACCAAAAAATAAGAGTAAAGCTACATAAATTCGCAGCAAGCTGAAAATCAGTAAGATTGTTTAAAATATGATTTAAAAATTCGAGTAAAACTTATTTTTCTTACCCTCGACCATAAATATTTTTTTCCGTTCAGTGGAAAAATGGGGAACATTCTATTTTTATTTTTAATCATATTTTTAAAATCTTACTGATTTTCAGCTTGCTAGGAATTTACGTAGCTTCAAAAATTTTACTTTAATTCAGTACTTTCTTAAGTTCGAATTTCATTTCATTTCTCTATGGTGTTAGCAAATTTGACAGTAAATAAGACCACAGAGAATATAATCAGTAAAACCCATAGACAACAGATGTTTTCTTCATTTAAATATGTTGTGTGTCATTCCAACCGTAGTGTGCCACTTTTTGTTTTTATAATTAATGAAATGTATTTCTAGTCTGTCCATTTTGTATAAAAAATTGCGTTATGAACTTTTCTTTATTTCACTTTAATTGTATCGAATTTCACGTTCGTGTAATTTTTTTTACTAAGGCAAGTAACAACGTACGTAACAAAAGTACAAGTTTTCTTATGAAGTATTAATATATATAGATAAGATAATTTAATAGACATTTACTATACTAACGCTAGGGTACACAAGTTTCCTTATGAAGTATTGATATATAGATTTGATAATGGCATTTACTATTCTTTTGCTTAACTAGAAAAATATAATCGATTGAATAAAATCGATCCAGTAGTTGAGGTGTTCATCCCAGACAAACACCGTGACTCGAAATTGTTATACATAAAAGATAGACAGTGGATGGGATGTGTTACCACTCAATCAAAGTCATCATAAGTTTATATGATTCTCATGATACATAAGGTCAAAATGTACTTTCACCTCGCAAGTCGTGCTCGACCTGCATTGTAATTACGAGCCATTATTCTTCTTTCACGTATTTTAATTATAATTTGTATTACCCATCGACTCGATTACGCAAGAATTAAAATATCAAGTAATTAATATAATATTAATGTCTGTCTGTAATACAAAAAAAATACTATCTTTGGCTGCGTTTGTTGCGGATATTTTCTTTTGGCTTTCACTGTTACAATGACTTGGGCATATTTTTATTTTAGAATATATATCAAAATCTCATGTATTATATAATAAAATGTGTTTCAAAGGAGAGTACCAAAATAATAGACTGAATTGATATGTGATATCTCGGTACGATAGTATTGCTTGTGGTATTAGTATATAACAGTAGTTTCATTGTGTGTACAGTAAATGAATTATATAAAAATAAAGCATCTAATTTTGTTTCGGAATATCAGAGATATATTTTTTCCTCTTCCTAAAGGGCAACGTAATTACAAACGTAATTACAGTTTTTTTTAATACTATGATAACAGATTCCTAATTGACCTTATCTTTGTAATTGTATGTTTGTCCCTACTGTTTTTTTTTATCTGCTTATTTTTAGGGCCAATAAATGTATTTTCTTTCCTGTTTATTATAGAAGTTTCGGAACTTCTAGTAAAATTATAGACAGCTGATATTGGATGGAGTTACTAAGGTTTTGGGCTGATCTAATATTATAATAATAAAATTAGAATTAGAAAAAAAAACTCAACTAAATACAAATTACATTTATATGAGAAAGGTGTATCACACGTATAACTATGACTTTACATATAGATAATCTAAAGTAACCAAGTAGCGTGACTCTAATATAAGTGTAACATATTGTTGTGTTGGGGCGGTGATGGGCAGCAGCGTCTTCGTCGCGAAAGCTATGCTCTGCGATGGCCAACACGCTTGCCCAACGCGGCAAATATGGACACAATCGCCCCTTTTTGATGTCCTGCAGTAGACGTTTTAAGGACTATTTATTACTTTGCGAAGAACTAAGGTTTTTAGAGTGTAACGGAATGTAACGTATAAAGCAAGATTTATATTATTGTACGCTTTTAACGAACAAACTCGAAAACTACTAAACTGATTTTAATAAATATTTAACAAATTAAATGTGACTATATTAATAAATTATATAAGCTACATTCCTCTATAAAAAATCCTGTATTTCGCCGGTAACGAAAACACTTCGGGTAAAACCACGGTTCCCTGCTAGTGATCGACAAATGTAAATTATAATAATTCCCACAATATCTCATACGACTCCTTGGTAAGTCGCTTAAAGCACTTGTGTTAAAAACGCCAGACAAAAAAGCAATCACACATATTTTACTAAACGACATATATTTAACACCCAAACACAGAACAAACATAAATATCTTCATATAAATGCGTCATCGGGCCTGTCAAATGTATTTTTTATTAATTCAATATTAGTTAATGATTATTTGCTAACAGATTATACAGATAAAAATAAACAAACGCTTGCGTGAAATAAAAACAGCAAGGAAAAATAGCAATCATTACAATGATTCAGAGCTAGCCTTTATCGTGTTTTATCGCGAAATTTTACAGTTTGTATGTACAGAATGCTCTCATACAAAGATAAGATAATCAGGATGATACATTGAAATCCCAAGCAGTTTATCGGCGACATTTGGCCGAGCGAAGCCCGAAATAGGTGAGTTACAACTCAAAATACGATAGTTGATGCCATGAGAATCAAAGAGGCCTTACTCACTTTTGACAGTATACAGTCTACAAGTTATCCTTTACTTAAACTTGTATATGTAATTTTTCGATAGATAGTACCAAAATATCTTTAATTTTTAATCTGTGGTGAAACAAATTAAGCGCCCAACTGCCTTATTCACTATGTATAATTGTATACCATAAACTTGATACTACCTAAAACATAGTCCACTCTGGTTCTCATCATGATTATAAATAGCTTAAGGTAATCCCAGACATTAGGCAAATAGTTTGCGGCTGAAAATCGGTTCATACACCGAGCTGTAAATTTAATGGAAACTCATAGACAAATAGCTGTTGGCTAGCTGACTTTGAGCTTCGAATCGGATTTAGAAACATAGACAAACAGTTCTGAGCTATCTGATTGTATGAGTTTGTAAACGATTCACCGCAGACTGGGGACCGTGTATTCAAACTCAAACTCAAATATACTTTATACAAGCAGGCTCATTACACTTTCAAATCGTGTATTAAAAACTAATAATAATCACATTAGTATTTCCAATAAGGTAAGATTATTTACAAAATCGTACTAATATAGACGACCCTGATGACCTAAGGGATCATTAAAGTCATTTCACATATAAGATAATTTAATAAGTTACCTTAAACTAGTCTACCGGCACCAGACGAGTCACAGAATCAAGTTTACTGGAAGTGATAATACTGTCATATTCATTTAAATTTATAGAACATCAATTATATTCATTTAGATGCTTGTTGCGACTTCGTTAATCGAACGTCCATCATATATTCTCTGTGTTTTTCGACCCAGATTATTCCATTTAGATACGCACAGTTAATATACTGATTAACGTACTTAATTATTTTCACGATAAAAGTATCGGTTATCTGATAAAATACTTTATTTGGGTAGAGGTGCATAAATGCAGTCTGCTAACAGTTAGGGCGCTAAAACTAACCGCTATTACATTGAACATGTCGTGGAGATTACATTTCTGTCTATAAACCTTGTCCTGGCTTGTGTCACTTAATTTTTGTTGTGGCTACTTAACTTTTTGTTGGCCTTAATTAAAATTTTTTATATAAATAGAACATAAACTCAAAATTATCTAAATTAAAATAAACATTGTACAAATTGAAAACTTTCGTTATAATAATGATTATTGACTATTCATTAAAAAGCACATAATCACATGTTACAGCGTAGTGCTTAAAGCTTACAGTTTCTGCCTCCTAGTTTAAGTAAACCTGTATTCAAGTATTTAATTTACCTATAACTGAATAACTCATATGACCTATGACCCTGATGGCTCTAGAACATTAAAGACTTTTCAACATACAGAAGATAATAGTAGCCTATTTTAAGCTAATCTAATGGCACCTAAATCTATATATAATCTATAATAATTATAAAAATGATATTACTATAATAAGATATGATGCACATAATTTATCTATTTTATAATCTGGTGACATTGTGACACTGAAATAAAACAATGCAACAAAAATTCAAAGTTTCAAAGAAAAGACAAAATTTCAAAGAAATTAAGCCTATACCTTTTTATTGCCAACCTGCATAAAAAATCTCCTTGCAAACGCATAAACCATCGTGTATTTCTCACCGCTCTCTAACTCAGTCTCTTTTATTCAGCTTCACATCAGAAACGCCGGTTGAGAGTAAATAAGTCTATATATCTATCTATCTATATAAATAAAAGTAATTAATATTGCAAGACGCAAAACTCTAGAACTTCTAGACCAATTTGTCAATCTTTTTTGTTGTTCGAACACGGAAAGTTTTAATCAAGAGAAAATTAATTAATTATTCTGTGCATGGCGGCTCTTTTTTGAAATAACTCATTTTTTTCCGTCCAACAAATCTGTAAACAAAATTTGCAACGTAACGGAATCAACATATAATTATATTTAGATTCCTCTGCTGTCTGATATCCGTAACGCTATACTTCAAGAGAGTCAGGTGATTATGTGTTTATTGTTATTATTTGTCTACCTGTTTATATTATTTTATTTATTTATTTATTTAACTTTATTGCACAAAATGTACAAAAACAAATATACACCGGTAGAGTAGAATAGAATTTTACCAGGTGTCGTAGGACCAAGGTACCAGAACAGACAGATGGTATATCCACCATAAAACAGTGTAGTTTAAATGCACAGAGCTGGGGCAGTCAACAGTATCGCCGTTGCGAAAACTTTGCTCTGCGATTTACAACACGCTTGCTCAGCGCGACATTTATAGGTATTATTCCTTTCTTGGGAGTCTTACGTCCAGCAGTGGACTTTCAATGGCTGATATGATGATTTTATTTTTACATTTACTAGCTATCCCGACAGACCTGTCTTAACTATAAATATCGTGAAATGTAATATTTATATACATAATGAGTAAATCAAACATAATAGATGTTAACCCATATTAAGGACATATATTTCGCCCTTGTTAAGACTGGTCTTCCCATTCAGAATCGCAAATTCTGGACGGGAAGTCCAGTCTTAACTAATACTATTAAAATAAACGCTTTGATATTTTGTTAGATCATAATTTAAATTAAAATCTACTGGACCAATATATATAAAAGACTACTGGATAAAAATATATATAAAAAGAGAAAAAAAAAATTTCAATGGTAAGCTACATTATCATAAGATGTAACATATGATATACTTTATCTTAATATCTTCACACATATGGAAACTATGTAGGTAAAACTGTGGGTCGCTGCTGGTACAGTACACATCATAGTATAGGAGTGTTCTCATCTTAAGCGCCAAGGGTTGTGGGTTCAATTCTCACCCAAACCAAATATAATAAATATTTGTGTTTATACTGCGTCTTTGAGTTAAATAAATTATAATTGTGGGTCTTCTGTATGCTGATGTCCGTAACACGAGTGCTTTAAGCGACTTAACACTGACTCGGGTCAATATATTAGCGATTACCAGTTATTAGGTAAGACTTGTGACCAAACATGAATACAAACATATCTACGAAACTATATTAGGGACTGACAAGAATGTCCGTCATAAAATACTGAATAGTTTTAACTAAAACAAAATGTCTGATAACATAAAGGATTTGGCCAAAGACTACGAGCACAATGTATTTATCGGACGACACCCGCGACGCTATGGTTAGTATTATATTAATTTATGTATGATTTATGTTTGTATGACAACTATTTGTCATTATGTTAGGTATCTTTAAGCTTCTGTGCAATTGATTTTGTTTACATTAGGTCTTAAAAGCGATAGCAGTTTTACAAGAACTGTGATTCAACTGAATATAAATTAAAATTTTAAGAAAATTTGTAATCTATTTATTACCAATTCAAAAACAACCATCCAAAATTTTAATTCAAAAACAACACTATAATACAGTAATGATTGATTCCATTTTTGAATTGTAATACATTTTGTGTTATGTATATTGTTATTCTTTCGACTAAGCAATTCGTTTGTTTTTATTTTAACTGAAGAAATTACAAAAATCTAATATCCACTTTTTTAACTTGTTGTAAGAGTAAAAGATGTATCCTGTCACCTCTTTGCTGGAATAACGTTTCAACGAAAAATAATAAACATTTAAGGATAGAATATAATAATGACCATTCGTTCTTGCTCTGCATTCGATGTTCTAATTGAACTTTAGAGTTGTGACGGTGTAACTGTAACTCTGGACTGTATTACATAAAGATCATCTACATTGGCACCTCACTTTTACTTATCTCAACCGCCAAATAGCAGTGCTCGCATTGCTGTATTCCGATTTGAAGGAGGCATTGAAATTACTGGGTAATGTGACATATCTTCAAGCCACAGTGTCTGCAAAGCATTAGTGATATTCTTGTCATATGACGAGCGTCTATAGGCTGCAGTGATGCTCACTATCACGCGGACTGTATGCTTGTTTGTCGAACTGGCGTAATATAACCGATATAACAAAATTAAAACGCGCAGTCAATTGTTTTTATTATCGCTACTGATTTTATTAGATATATGTTTATGTAAACTATATTACTGTCCACGATCAGCTACTATACCGTTTTTATGATATTGCTAAGGAATAGAGGCGAAGTAAAACTTTCTATAATATCAGTAATTATATTCAACTACAATGCAAAGATACCTGCTTTTAGCCTTTGACAGTGTATTATATTCACGCTTATTATCAGAAACACCTTGAACACGTGTAGTTCTTTTATATGTTATACAGGCAGTTTGGTTAATCTTCCTTTTAGCCTGGCGTACCGACAGAGTATATTAGTACTTCCCTCATGAAAGGGTTTGTAAGGGGCAAAAAAGGTACCGGAACCGACAGATGGTGGTCTATTCGAATCAGCGCAGTTTAAATACAACAAGTTGATATAATAATGATAATGATGGACTGTTTACATAATCTTTTCCGCCTTTTCATTAAAGCACTTCAAATGCTTTTAAAATAAGTATACAATCCAAATCCATAGAATCAAATACGGATACAAAGCGACAGATTAACCTATATTAAGCAATATGTCATTAATTCGCAGTCAATATTAAACACTCAATGCAAGCTATTGTGTTCAAAATTTGTTGCGAAATGATAAAACATATTAATAGTTATAAGACGATAAATGTAACTTTTGCTTGAAATTTCGTTTACCTTGCAGCAATCGTTTTCAAGGGTGAGAAAAATGATTGCGAAATGTTAATAAACATTTATGTGATAAATCTTAATGTGATACATAGATTTATGTGCTCAACATTTCTGTTTGTTCTGTATTTTGACGTTATATTTAAGTATTATATTTGTAATTCCTGTTCTCTGATATCCGTAAGTGCTTTAAGCTACTTATCTCGGTATCAGGTCAATGTGTAAGATATTGTGTGTATTCATTATCAAGCATATATATATATATATATGTGTGTATGATCATATTATATATATTAATGTACTCTCGTTTTTCATTACAGGGTTGTTCCCGATCCCCGAGTATCCAGAGCTAGAGGCAAAGCGAGGCATGTGGTCTGCGGCCTTGGACGCCATCTTGACAACCCTACGATACTTGGCACCGGCGACTCTTCTGACACTTTTCTGGGGCCAGCAGAGCTTCTTGTTTAAACTATTGAGACATATCGACTCTGCATTCAGAGCTAGTAAGTGTATTACCTTTAACAAGTGAACTATATATATCCAGATCTGCTCCTGGAAAATGATCTAGGGTTCGATTCCCACAGCATGGGGCCACCTGTTGACACAAACTTCCCAACAAATAAATTGTACTGTCCCTTTTGCGGTTGATACGAAGTTACCATTTCTATAGCCAATAAAGATTAATTAAGTATGAATTCATTATAGTATAATATCGAGTTACCATATCGTACTTAATACAATACGTACGTTTGCTTGTTCCGTAAAATTAGGGTATTTTTCCCTATAAGTATCTTATTACTTTTTTTTAACGAGAATACCTTTACATAATATTAAAATTAATATATTTTCACAACGTTAAAGAAAAAAGGTATTTAATTAAATAAGTCAGTCGACAGTCGACGCTTATAACTGCTCTTTAAAGATAGCTTCATTGGTAAGAAGGCAATGCCCAGGTGAAGGTATTATACAGGAACATATAATAACTGCTCACGTTTCGCCAAAACGGAGAAAACGCTGAAAGTCGGACACATTGCAAAATATTTTTAATCAGCGTGATTATTATTTATTATTTTTTTAATCCTGACATAACCTAACAAAAGTACCTGTCTTTTGAATATTGAAACAAATACAAAATCTATTGAGTCAGTTCCAAGAGTTACCTAGATAGAGTCACATATCAATGTTTATATCAAGCAGCTTTTTATAGCTAGACTGCTTTTTGGACGGGTCTTACAACTAAGTTTAGTGCAGGTTTATCAGCGATGCATCAGAAAAGAGGCTGCATGTAAAAGTAATATAAAGGTATAGACTCTTTAAACGGGTTCACGGAACCTCCGTCAGCGACGGTGCTTAAAACCGTTATTATGAAATCCACGGTTGTGACGTCGTAATACCTAGTCATTATCATCATATCAGCCGTGAAACGTCCACTCCTTGACATTTGCCTCCCCAAGAAAGGAGTAAATTGCTCATAATTGCCGCGCTGGGCAAGCATAGTGCCCATCCCCGCCCAGCATTTGAGCGACATTGTTTTAAGTGGATACACCGCCATCTGTCGATTCTTCAGACGCCTATTACGACACTTGGCACAGGATGAGGAGCTATTCTACCCTGCCTGTACCATACGGACTTAGTTCTTTAACTTAATTTGTGTAATACGTAGACATATACGGCTGTATTTAAAGATTTTTTTTAAATTTAATGATATCTTTTACTTTCGTTTTAAAAATAGGGAATATCCTATAGAAGCATGCGTAATATAGGCAGCTATCAAATAAAAGGTTTTTTAATGGAGTAATAATAAGATTTCATACATATTGTACGAGTAAACAGGTTGGACACGAGTTAGCCACTACAATATTCACATGCGGTGGTATAACGTGTCTGTGTTTGCACGGCACTTGGAACTTGGACTGTACAAGTATTACCTACTTATTTCGGAAGATTCAAATCTCTGTTTATTTACGCATCTGAATCCTACCTTTACAATAGTTCGTATAATAGTTTATCCGTTATCTTTGCCGCGATGGTTATCTGTTTACTGGATCAACGCATGGAACAATGCAGTTAGACTGCGGTCAAAGTTCCAGATCGGTGTATATGATAACGGAAATTCCTTTCTTAGGAGTGGTTTGTTATTTTTATACTTGAACTCGGGCAAGTTGTCTATTGTTATTAGAATGTGATTGGTAAAGCTTGGTGCATATCGGAGATTATAAAAGTGATTTTGCACGTAATTGAAGAGGACGGTACTGCATATGCCTGTCTTGTTCCATTAAGAATTGATCCCGATACTAGCATGACCTGTTTTTCTTTATATTCCGGTAACTTGTGAGTCTATCTATCTCAAAGTCACTAAACGTCTTAAATTTTCTTTTTACTTACCTTTACCAACAAGATTATTATAATACTAGAGCTCTAAGATTAATAATAATACCTTGAGATAAGGTTTAATACGGAAATTGTAAAAAAATGTTTTTTTTTACAATTTCAATTTCAAATTAATCTGTTTTGAATACAGGAGCCTTATATAAATTGCCGCCTTGCATTGGCACCTCATAACAAAACTTGACATAAGCGAATTCACCACTCAGACAAATATATATAGGCGTATTAATTAAATTTTTCCCCTTTTAAATATTCGAAATACTCGTATTTTAATAGACTACTTGGTTATTATAGAACGTAACATATTGTTAACTAGATCTAATTCAAACAGAATCAATAAAACCTACTTTCACGCGGATAAAGACGAACATGTAAATACACGTCGGCTTTTACTTGAGCAATATCTGAATGACGTAAAGTTTCTCACAAACTTGCTAATCTATCGTGTTAGAAAACCAACAAGGTGCCCACTTAAGGATAAGATAGTGGGTAAATGAAAATATTAAATGTGTTTTGCAATAAAAAGAAACCGACAACGAAGCAAAATGACTTACTCGTTAAATAGAAACTTTTCCATTGCCATGAAATCTTATCACGTTTTTAAACATTATATAGACGCTACACACATAAGAAGGCATAATCAGATATACCCAAAGGATTAATGGCTGTAATAAAATAGACAAGGCCATTCGGTTCTTTTTTATTAGACCAGGTCGACGAATATGCATATACGAGTAGTCCGCGTGATAGTAAGCGTCACCGCAGCCTATAGACGCTCGTAATACACAAGGATATCACTTACGCGTTGCCAACCTTGTGACTTGAAAGTATTATGTCACGTTTCCCAATAATTTCAGTGCCTCTCTCACCCTTTAAACCAGAACACAGCAATAGGAACGCTGCTATTTATAAATATATTTACCAACCAATTTAATTTAATAATATAAACAAAAAAAAATTGTACCAATGCAAAAGATCTTTGTATGAGGTCTACATCATGTAAAATACCCGATGTAAATAATACTTAATTATTTATGAAAGGATGGTGAAAGAACATTAATCATCTTTATAGCAGCCGTTAAACGCCCATCATTGTTGTTGAGAAAGGAGGAATTTTGCCCGTTACTATGCAACGTAGAGCAAGCGTGGTGGCAACCGCAAAACGTAGGTTCTCAAATGCAACTCTGTCCCATTCCCGTCCGGTCCTGTCCCGCCCCGTCCCGAAATTTCTCAGTCGCCTTATATGGCAGCTGATACAGAAGGAGGGAGGAGGCAAACAATTTCTTACTTACGTAAACGTTTATGTTTTGTTTTATTGTGAATTAATACCTAATGTAAAACAAAGAGTTCAGGCGTGGATTATTCTAGTTAGTTCCGCTGCGTAAATGGTTATGCTTATAACGTAATGACTGAATCATCACACTAGTTTCTTGAAACTTATTTGTAATGGATCTGGATAAGAAGATTGCCTAGTTAGATTATTAGTTAGACTTCAGCATTTTCAAAACAGGGTTTTACATCATGTTTCAATACTTTGATCACTAAATACTATAAAAAAAAACATTGTTTTTTTTATATTGGTAATTTGGTAATAAGTCGAAGTGGCAGCCCGCACTGAAGTGCGGCATGGTATCGTCGTACGCACAGTTGGTTTTACTAGATCCGGTAGGTACACGCCGTTTACAGCCGGTCGTATTTCAAATCTCTCATAGATTTCTGTATCCAGCACTGAACTTTCTATTAGCCACAGAAAGTCCACTGTTGGTCATAGACCTCCCCAATAAAAGGGTTCTTTTCATTTTAACTCTCACTTGTAACATTCATCGTCATAATATGCTATAAAAAGTCCATTGCTGGATACAGACATTCCTGAGATGATGATGAAAAAAAGTAAATACTATAATTATGTACATACATTATTTGCAATTATATATTTTTTTTGCAATTTATTGTTATAACTTTTTGCAAAATTCTCTTTTTTCCCCTTTGCTGAAATAATAGCTCAATGCTTTTTGATACACGTATTTTTAGTAGTCTTTAAAAATAAAATAACTATAATATGTTTACAAACAGATGAACAACAAGACAAAATTAATAAATAACTTTTTCTTGTAATTGCAGTCGTATTCTCAAGCGAAGAACAGAAGCAGTCGGTCCTACAATGGCTCGCAGAGACTGGTCCCGTGAGAGTGGAGCACTTAGACACAGTATGGCGGCATGGATGGATAGTATGCGGCGTGTTGGACGTAGCACTACCAGGCGCATGCGCCGGCCACCCGCCAACGAGGCTATCGATCAAGCACGCGCAGGCCATCGCTGACCACTACCTTGGTGTTGAACCGGTGGGTTACAATTATACACTGTAGTGTTGGTAGAGACGTATGATGGATGCAGCTCTTCAGTATACAGTCGCCAGCTGCTCGTCTACACTGCTCTCGAATCGCTGATATCGCTATCGCTGGCTACCATCTTATTGTTGAACCGGTGGGTTACATTTATTCTATGTAGATGGATAAAAAGCTGTGATGGATGCAGCTTTGCAGCATACGGTCGCCCGTCTACACAGCTTTCATGCAGGCACACACAGAATATTGCAGACCACTACCTTAGTATTAAACTGGTGCGTTGCAGGCATGCCTCGTAGGAAGTGGACTGTACGATGGAGGCAGTTTATGATCTGTGGTCTATTGTCACCAGGCACGCGCTTAAGCGACCACCGATCATCGTTGACAACTTAGTGTTAAACTAAAGTCATCTTCGTCGTTTTTACTTCTTTATTTCGTCTGCCGAACTGCAGTGTTCGCATTGCATATCTTCAGGTTACAAAGTTGGCGTTTTGAAGGCGATAGTGATATAAACCTTCAAGCTAATCGTACGCATTTCTACCAGTTAGATAGTATACATATGCAGAATGTCTTAGATATTGTCGCTAGACACTTTTTCAAGTATCAGCAAACATACCACCCTGGTCTTCAGCTGATGGGTAGTTATAATTTGTAAGGTCCTAATGAACTGTATGAGGTAGTGAAGTTCTTTTTTGCATGAGGCAGACCTCATACAAAGGTCGTCTGCATTGGTTGGTACTTCAATCGTCAAATAGCAGTATTCGCATTGCTGTGTTTCGGTTCGAAGGTTGAGAGAGGTAGTAAAATTACTGGTTATTATGACATAATATCATCAAGTCACAATGCGCTAGTGATATCCTTGTGATATTACGGGCGTCTATAGGCTCCTGAAATGTTTATTAACACAGCGCCTATACGCTTGTTTGTCGATCTAATGTAATAAATAAAATATGTTACATTTTGCACGAAATGGTCACCAAGAATTTGTGTATATCGACTGTCGATCAAACAGGTATAAATAATAGTTAACAACACTCTCTTGGTGGTAAGCCGGCGGGTTACAAAGATGCGATTTAAGTTTTAAGCAGGCTATGATATTCATATACCGGAAACGTGCACGCTCTTGTTATAGAAATATCAAAAATAGCTGATGCCCGCGACTTCGACTGCTGATTAGTACTCCGAGAAGCCTATTTTCTTACTTTCTTACCCGACCGCACTTATCGATCTTTTTACATATCAAAAAAAAATTGCGGATAAAAGTTGGCAGGCGGTTGGTGCGCAAACGACAGTTATCTTTATATATATAGTCCTGGCGTGTTATATAGTTTATAGCCTTTCTAGGTAAATAGACAATCCAACACTGAAAGATTTTTTTTAAATCGGGCCATCGGATCGCGTTCAATCAAACAATCGAACAAACAAACTCTTCAGCTTTATAATATTAGTATAAATAATACGTGACGCGAAATATGAGACAAAGTATTGATTTATGAGACTATTGATTTCTCATTTATTTAACATTTTTTCAGGTATTTTCCAGACAGGAGCTGGAATCTAACGATTCATTAAGCAAACACCAAGAATGGAAACTGGCTACATACTTAGACCGCATTCGCCAATCATTGGCCAAACTAACGCCTCCTGTCTCAAAGCCTTGCTCCCAAAGAACATCTCCAGAAACAGCCCAATTTACACTGGACTATGTTGCTAAGGGGTCGGGACTATCAGCGGCTCAAATACACAGTAAAATGTATTTCAAAATTTACCCAACCTCTCAACAATCACTTGACCCCGGAGAAGTTACTATCCTAATAAGAGGGCCAAAAGACACTTATGGAATGACTGTTATACCGCCAATATTGGGAAAAGCACAGCTGATTCGTCAAAAGCTGTTGGGTTTACAATCGAAATCAAACTATACAGAAAACGCTTTACCAATAACTCAAGGGGCTACATACTTACGTTACTACGGCAGAAACGACATGAACAAAACCTATTTCATACCTAAAACGAAATATGACATAGATATCGAGGTTGATCCAAGAGAAGATCACGTAAAGATCAGTTATAAAGTCCATCTCGAAGGCAAATATGAAATTTCAATAACTAGTAGAGGTCAAGGCATAGTTGGGTCTCCATTTAGCGTTACAGCGGCTAAAAATATACTCAGCATTTTAGAACATGAAAGTTTCAGCTTAGAAGATGGTGAGGAAATAGATATAGTTGATATAAAAACTGACAGAAAAGCAGTATTAAGGATTGTAGATTTCGTAACTGAAAAAATGTTACTAAGAGAAAATGGTGCTTTGGAGAAGATAACTGAAGATGAAGCAAAGGTTTTGCTAAAAACCGATAGCACAGAAGAAGCTAATTACGAACGTGAAAACATAATAAGTGAAAAGATTTTAAATAAGGAAAAGATATTACGGAACTTACGTTTTTATGAAATCGCTAAAAAAGTTATATTGATGGGCCGAGTGTGTACAGTATTTAATGATCTTATAAAAGAAAAGTCAACTTTAAAATTTGTGAGACCAAGAAGCCAACAAGATATACCTGACATAGTGAATTCAACATTGACAGACTGCAACATTAATCCATTTATATTACCCGAAGTAAGAGATAAGTACATAATACCCGAAAACATTTCAGTATCTCTTTGTACTGAAAAAATACCACAGAGAGAATTATTAACGGAACATATACCTGACCCATATACACTCAATGATACCTACAAAACAGATGTATATTCAGATCAACATCAACACGATAATGATATAATAACATATAACGAACAAGAAGATGACATATTAATGGTCATTACGTCATCACCAAGTAATCCTTTTCTTCAAGACAAATATGATGAAAACTTTGTACCTGATAAAACGTTACGTACTTATGTGACAACAGAATATGAAACAAATAATTCTCAAAACGAAGAAATACCTGACTCTCCTATAAAAATACTGGTAGAAGAAAATTTAACCCCATCACCAGTTCATAACAACAACCCCTTTGTTGACACAGACCTTATAGAAATGGAAAGACCGAAAACCCCAGTTTACAAAATAATATCAGGTGATGTGAAAGACCGAGATGAAGTTTATGTTGATCCAAAAATTGGACAACTTAATGAGAAAATGCTTGGTAATGAATTTATAAATCCATTTTTCATTCATCAACAACTACAGTCAAGCCAACGTGAAGAATCTCTGCCAATAACCGACTTTATTATAGGTGCTCCTGTATCCTTGCCTCCCATGATAAGAACTTCAACACCGGACCCTACTATGGAGTCCTTAATTATTACTGATGACGACAACATTATGGACAAAAATCTTGCAGAAAATCAAGATCGTAAAAATACTGTTAAAAGTGAAGATGCAAAATCAGTATTTTCAACCCCGTTACATACAAACTTAAATGCCATAACTGACCAAAAAATATATAATAATTCAGCGACATCCTCCACTTTTCATAGTTTGGATTCAAATATAACAGAAAATATCGAGATATTAAGTCTCACAAGTGAAACCCAGGATCTAGAACCATATCAACTGGAAGATTTACAAGGGAATCGAAACGTCACTCCAAAAAAAGATATATGGGATTCTGCATATGTAAGTATTGACGAAAATAATAGTTCCCCTGACAGCAATAACAATGACAATACCCAATCGTGTGACACCTTTAGTAAACAGAAGTTTTCTCCTAGTGACACTTTGGGAATTAAAAACCAAGATCTATCTAACATGGGACCAGCTGAGAGGGAACTGTGGGAAACATGCAACGAGTTAAGCGATACTTTTAAAGCTACAGATGAATTTAAAACCAATAAATGGGAGTTAAAAAGGCCTATGTTCACACCAATAATAGAAGAAAGCGATCGAAGTATATCATCAGGCATGAAGGATATCTCAAGAGACGAAACATCACAGTCAAAACTTGAAGAATCTGACCAAGTAGCAGTGGCATTAGCCGAACTCAATGACATGTACCGTGATTATTTCCCTAATTCTGAAACGGACTCCACCGCGACATTAAGCGATGACAACAATAAAATCTCAGAAGTGGAATTTATATTGGAAACGAATGATTGTGTCGATTCGGCATCTGAAAAAATAACAGATGTGAAAAGACAAACGAACAAACTAGAAGGAAAGATTTCTGAGGTTCAGGCAAATGTCACTGAATCGTTATCAGTAAGTCAGATCCTTCATGACCTGGACAATGAGAAGACTGTCGAAGATGGAACTGAAAATATTGGGAGTGTACAATTTGGCGATCAAAGCCATACTAACATTGTTATGGAAAGAAAAAAATATTGGGATGATCGCATACGCCAAATAGAAGCCAAGTCACAAGAATCTACAACTCTACAGAAAAAACGACGATTGTCTTTAAAATACTTAAGAAATAATGATTCTTTGACTAAAAGACGCGGAAAGCAAATAATCAAGAACTTTTTAAGTGCAGGTGATATTAAACAGACAACTCCAACAAAGAACTTAGATAATAAGTTTGAAGAAATAACGAGGAGAGGTAGTGCCACACTGAACGATTTAACAAATGAATTAAAATCTGACGTAAAGCTCGTAGATAAATGGAAACAATTTTGGGATGAAAAAATGGTTTCCGAAAATAATGACGCTGAGGTAACATGCTTTAGAATTAAGTCTCCGAAAAATAAAATACAAGCGAGTTCCCAGCAAAATATCCAGCAAGGTAATAGCGAAATTCAAATATATGATGATAAAACCTATAACCATAAACAAAGATCTTCTTCTCTTCCTGTCAAACAAGAACTACCCGAAGAAGTTTTCAAAGCATTTGAAACCAGTCCAAAAAGATTTTTCGGAACGTCCAGAAAACAGATTTTGAGTAAGATAGATACTTTTTTAGGAAAACCAAGCACCGAAGATGATTCTCCAAAAGATATCGCCGGTGCAAGTCAGGACAGTGGTTTGGTATCTAGTCGCATATCATTATTCCATAGTATATCTCACACAGAAGAATCATCATACGAGAGACGAAAGTGTAAGTCACTGCATAACATTTATCAAAGAAAAGACAGTGTAAAGAGTACTGACTATTTAGAGATAGACATCAAAAATACCACAGAGGAACATTCTTTAACAAACATAGAGAAGATAAATGTAGCATGCGGTGATACAAAATCGGAACTGGATGACCATAAAAACACCACAACAACGTTAAGAGAGAAGAGAGGTAGAATCGCTTTTAACACATTCAACAAAAGCTTTGATGAATCTGTTTATCAAAAATCACAGCGCAAAAGTGAAGAATCAACGACAGCTACGAATTATGTACAACGAACTGTAAAAGATTTGAATAAACAAGGTCAGCACCTTCAGAAGTATAAGAAATCTAATGAGCTCAGGCGAAAATCATTTAGTAAATCAGAGATGGATATATTTAACAAAGCAGCAATAAAAGATAATGACGATGGTCTGGATAAGTATAAGTCCTGCGATGAACTACCAAAAATCAATGTCAAAAATTTCATATCTCTATACGAGACCGTGTCGAAAACTCCAGTCGGATCAAATCCAGTTGGGAAATTGAACAAGAGCACAGGCCTTATGAAAGGGCCGCAATCTTACAATTCTAATTCAGGTTAGTAAATACAAATACCACAATCAACATTAATAAAATTGATATAAGCTAGTTGATTATATTACATAATTATTATCATTATATTTTCAGGTGAAGCTAAGAAACGTGTGCCCATTTCCCAATTTACTGCTTCAGAAACCCATGAAGAAATATCAACCACACCTTCTCCTTCACTATTGCGAAGATACTGGACTAACAAAAGCTGTGAGAGCATAAGTAGCTCCGGCACTGACTCTAAGACAAACACTGACTCACTAGACATCGAGATTAATCAAAACAAAGACAAACAAACGACATTCCTAAGTTTATCCGACATTGAATTAGAAATAGTCGAGAACAATCCAAAATTACCTTCAGAACCCTCCTCAGAAAATAACTCACAGCCCGCACATATTGACTACAAGTCCCGATTCAAAATGGCCAAGCAGTATTTCCAGTCATTGGAAGAACTTACTGACACAAAGAAACCTAGAAAACTGAATGAATGCGAACTACTGCTTCAGAAGAAATCGACAGATTCAGTAGAATCGACTCAGACTTTAATTTCCACACTGTCTACCGAATCCGATCAGACTATAGAATCTACAGACACTCCAGAAGAAAATAGACCTCAGAAAAGAGTTAAGAAGAACATTAAATCGCATTCGATGCCATCGTCTGAGATATCTAAAATCTGGAATCAGCTACAAGAAAAACAGGAGAGCGATTCGGGTGCTTCTAAACTCATAAAAATCTCTGAGAAATTCAACGTTGACGACCTATTCACAGATGTCACTGAAGGTAAACTGAGTCGACAAGGTAGTTTAAGAGGTATTCCGCATAAGAAAGCAGTATTAGAAGCATTCAGATCTATGGAGAACCTAGCTGATAAGAAAATGAGTCCGTACGAAATCGCTGTGTCGCAACTCAGTGATTTCGCTGAAGAAAATAGAATTAAGAACGCTCAGACTTACCTGAGCGAATATCCTTACTTACCCACAACCGCTCCTTCTAAGTACCAGTCGAGATTAGACGCGAAAGCATCAGGTCTAATATCTCTGAAGGAGCTTAAAGAAAAGAAACCTAGGAGGAATAGTGTGCCAGATCTAAGGTTAAATCCTACATTCACAGTTAACCTATAGTCTTAGTTATTTAATCGGGCTAATTAATGACAGTATTTGAGAATATAGTAGTCAATACTCAGGGTTTTAGAAGAATTCATTAATGTATTCTGCAATAACTTAATTATAACTGTAGGTGTCTTTATTAAGTATAAACTATTGATTCTAACAGAATTGGCGTCTACAAATTAACGTGTCATTGTGTGTTCTTTATGTAAGTTGTTATTATTATAAAATTAAGCTCTTGTACAATTTTGTACAGATATTGAATCTTATTTTAATTTTTAAGAAATATTTTTATTGTACCTATTTATTCTGAAATAAAGTAATTCGTGTCTAACTCTGTGTTTAATTAATACAAAATATGAAAACTTAATATTTATTTCTTTACAATTATTGATTTATTTACATACAAATTGCTATCACTCTAATTCAATACTGAATCTAGAGATGTCACCACTCCATTTAAGTCAAAAATTACTTGCAAGAACTGTCTATACAACTATATTTAAATCGTCTAGTTCAGTCATGTTAATGTCTAACTATCTAATAAATTATTTTTAATGCAATACTATATACTCAATTAAATATATAGTATTACATAATATTGTTGCTAACATTTTTAATACTTTAAATATCATTTACAAATATTTTCAATGCAAATAACTTTCCAAAAATCCCAACTAAAGACACAAATAAATTGACCAGTATCTATACAACACAAAATAATGATTTTGAAAATGACAATTTTGCAGAGAAACCGACATTGCCACGTTACCAACCACGTTAGAAAAAGGTGGTCTGGAATTCCTAAATCCTGCACTCTAATGGAAAAGGAAGCATTCGATCACAAACCGTAATACCACCTTTGAAACTATTACGACAAAGGTCAAATTCACTTGATATGTATCTGGACGTACGTAGACGCTGCGTCCTGCCGCCTCCATTGAAGCCACTCGGCGGTCTGTGGGTCATTGCGGTCACCACGCGCCTCCAACTGCTGGTAGTACGCCTCTCGTATTATTCTAAACGCGTCCACGCTTCGGTATGGTAACTTTGTGATGGGGTCTACGTAGCGAGCTGGTTTCCTGAAAAGTATAAGGTGATACTTAAATATAGAAAATACAAACAGTAACGAAAGGCCTTAATCTTTTTGAGTTTGTAAAAGTAAAAAATGTTAGTTGGTTTCACGCCTAACTATAATTCATTAAGTTAACACATAGACCAGAAGTCTATAATAATAGGCTTAGACATACCTATCCATATTAATATAATGAATAGGTGTGTCCGTCTGTCTATTGCGATTCCACGGTTCTAACCGGTGAACCGATTTTAATGAAATTTGGCAAGTAGGTAGCTTTAAGCCTGGGGAGGAACAATAAGTACGTTTATTCCCGCCAAGACCCTACGAGACACGGGAAGTGACGTCTCGGAGAAAAAACTAGCAGTCCGTAAGTTCTAAAGATATGTATGTAGACGAAAGACCGCCACTAAGTAATTATAAACAAATGAAGCCATAAAAAGTCTACTGTTGGATATAGGCCTCCCCAAGATATTGCCCAGTTATGGGCGACGATCCTCTCGCCTATCATTGCCGCACTGGGCAGGCATGGTGGCAATCGCAGAGCGTTACTTCGCGATGAAAATGCTGCTGGCCATCAGGTGTAGTATTCAAGTTGCGCTTTTTTCGATATACCGTCACCTGTCGATTTATGTACCACGGTTACCTCTTACAAAACTTGGTACAAAGAGAGGTACTATTCTAAACTGCCGGTACCTCACGGCTTAATGTATCGCACAAACAAACAACCAAATCTTTTGTCTTTATAATATTAGTATAGATTAATCATACTTAGTCACAGCACACAGCATTTCGCGCCGTCTCCGCGGCTGTCTCTTTGGGAAGCATTTGTTGAAAGCTAAGTCCTTGATGTCGTTCTCGAACGAGAGAAGAGTTCGCTCGTATTGGTTTATGTTGCTCTCCTTCACTTTGGCTGGTTTCTCTTCTTTACTGTAAAAAGAATTATGCAGGGTTAATATTATGGCAGCCTCGATGGCGCACATGGTAGTTATCCTATCTTGTGCACCAAGGGCCGTAGGTTCGGTCCACACCTAGATATTTATATGATGTTATTCGAGTTTGTTGTTTCTGGGTGATAAATATAATCTAGTATTATATTTGTGACTCCTATCTTCTCTGACGTCCCTAACACAAATGAATTAAGCTAGGAGCTGCATGAGATGTTGTGTGAATTACTTTATTTATTTTAATATTGTTTTGGCCGTGTAGTACCGACAGAATGTAATAATACCTCTCCTTATACCAGACGTCGTAAGGAGCGACTGAGGTACCAGAATCGATAGATGGCGGTATATCTATCCGAAGCAGTGTAGCTTAAACGCAATAGGGTAGGAATAAGCAGCGGCATTCCCGTCGCAAAGCTACGCTCTGCAATTGCACCAAGCACGGCAATTATGGATGAATTCCCCCTTACTTGGGGAGGCCAGTGAGCAGTGGACATTAGATGGCTGGTATATAGATGATGATGAATTCCACTTAACCTCTCCATCTTCTAACTAGCAATGCTACTGCACTGATATCGGCGGTAAAGATAAGCCAGAGTGAGGCACCTATACAGTCTACCTCTAGCAGTCTACCTCTTACGAAAGATCAAATATTTAGAGTAGTAGTATAACTCACATGACATTATCTATTTTCAACTCCTCATCTGGTCCGATGACGTCCACGTCCATTTTAATGATTTTTTCCGGATTATCTCTGTTTTCTTCGGCGGTCTCCAACTTCGGTTCCGTCATGGATATATCTGCATCGTCGCCTGGAAGACCTGTAAAATAACAATTAAAATACAATTATTCAACTAAGGATTACTTAATTTTAACTTACAATTTAGCTTCATTACATTTTTCAATATTTTATTTTAATAAAAAGAATAACAAAAGTCAACTTAGAGTTATATCAAGTACAATAAGTAGGACCAAAATTTATTGGGCCAAATTAATCTAAGTCTGTCCTAAATTAACAATATTAAAGACATTATAGCCTTAAACTTAAGCTTAACATTAATAATGCAAGCATAAAATCATAACTTAAATCATCATCACTTCTTAAATTATTAATACAAGGAAAAAAGTTTGACACCGTTGAAGTGTACGGAGTACATTCAGCGCGTATAATATGAGTAACACACACATCTATATATACACACACATACTCGTATATACAAGTATAACAAAAATATTAATAGTTGTTGAATGCTCGGCGTTGAATTTTTTGGCAATAGTAATTAATAAATATTTGTAGATGTTAAGATAATGAAAGCATTAGTTATAAGTCAAAGGACTTATTTCAAAAATGATTTATTTATTACCAATAAATGGTTAAAAATAGTTAAAATATCAAAATAAAGTTTATGGTAAAAATTAGCAATTCTGATCATCTGCTGTTGTTCAATCAACTGTTGCGCGCATAATAATTAGTGATGAGTAGGGGCCGCAAAGAGCGAGGTGTGACGAGTACGACAGGATAGAACTCGTAGCGCGCTCTCTCTCTCCACGAGCTCGGGACAGTCCAGCCGACCGCGCAACCCGTCATACAGCAGTCCTATATCCATGACTCTAATGCGAGTTATCTGTGTTGGCGACAGTGATCTCCGTAGCATGCCTGATTGATGATTTCCTTCTTAATATGAAGTTAACATTCTTTACAAATCAATAAAAAAACTATTTAAAAAAGCAAGCGACATCAATTCCAGACATATAAGGGACCCACCCTAATACAAGTCTATAAGGGTTCCTCTTGAAACGTATATTCCAAAATCTGCAGTTTACAGAAAGAAAGACAGAGTATATATTAGAATAACCATTGAAATTGAAGAATTAAATACCCATTTATTTTCGATAAAAAACTATATAATTGGATAAACAATTTTTTTTTGTACTGTTTATCTATTCAATATAAAATCTTTTGTTTTGTTTCGAGTTGTTTTGTTTTGCATGGTGACTTGCATGCAAATAACGACTAGCTAGACCTTAAGACCTTTGTATACCAATGTTTTTCGCAAATAAATAAATTATAATTATAAATATTTTTGGGTACTTTCCATTTGGTTACCATGAATTGTATAAAACGGTGACCATATTTCGAATGCGTAATCTATATTGCTTCGAACGTATGCATTAAATGCAACATTAGGTCTACTTACTGATGTAAACGGTTAACATGTACGCAAAATGAAGCCCAAATTACAAAACGATCTTCTACAAATAATGCCCTAAGCCTAAGTCACGGACCAAATCCACTCCTACGATTAACTTCTCTACAAATGTATAATTGAAAGAAAGCCAAATGCCGTCACGTAATGCCGTCACGCCTGCCCAGCAGTCATGGGCTAAATCCCCTCTTTCTTGGGGAGGTCTATGTTCGGCAGTGGACGTCCTAGGGCCACGTCCAATGATGATGATATTAAGTCTCCGAAGTCGCAGATATTATAGTGTATTATTGTTATAATTACCTTCGGTTTTAATAATGTCGCTTAATGAGACGTCCGCGATGGATGAGAGGCTGGTCTTTTCATCGTCTTCGTTTGGATTTGCGACAGGTACCGCGAAGGAATGGTACCTAATAGACATTCGAACATTAAATAGCCGCACATATATTAGATCTGTATAGCGTTGAGTGGTTACAAAAATTTAATTTCAAGTTACGTCGAAACGAAACCGATACAAATCAGTAGGTAGTATGAATATAATATAGCTGCACAAAATATTCGTAGGGTATAATATTCACACAATATCACATACATTGACCTGAATCCGTGGTAAGTCGCTTAAACGACGTGACATCACAAAATAGATGAAATACAAAAAAAATATGAATACATATTTTTAACATCCAGACACAGGGCAAACAAAATCAACATATAACTATTTGTATTGGGTGGGGATCGAACCCACAAAGGGTTTGTGCATAAGATAGTCACTACCATCTGCGAAACTTACAATATTAATTAAACTGTATCCTTTCCCGTACATTGACGGACCCGATGGCGCAGATGGTAGTGATTCTATCTTATGTGCCAAGGGTCGTAGGTGTGATCCCCACCTGGTACAAATATTTATATGATGATATTTGTGTTTGTTCTGTGCCTGGGAGGTAAAAATATGTACTCAATTATTAAATGTGTAATGTCCGTAACACAAGTGCTTTAAGCGACTTACCACGGAGTCAGATCATCTAATAAATCACCCCGTTCAGGAATATTCGGCCGATATTGATAGTTTATTTATGACGTTGAGGGGAATTTAATAATGTGGTGATACATGTACATAATAATGTATACATTTATGTAAATATATTAATAGAAAATTGTCTCACCTTACGACTGGTCCGGTAATAGTTTTCTTTATTGGTCGTATCTTTTTCCTCTCCATCTCAATTTGTTCAAACCTTTCTGTAATATGAAACGCAAAGTCGGATAAGGTTTTAAAAGAAAATACAAATGACTTGAAGAGGTCTTATGAATAGAAAAATATAAGATGTTCTACAAATATTGTCTTAAGTATAATTTAAGACAAGTTGTTTTTTTTTTTTCTAGTGAACATTATATTAACAGATGGCCTTATGTTCAGACAAGGCATACATACGAGTACATCACGCCTGTATCTCATCGGGGTAGACAGACTATGGATCTAAACATGTTACGATCTTGGCATTCCTCCCTAGTTTCCTTTACTCGCATTAGTCCTTTTATACACGCTCGTTTATTCTTGAAGCTTCTGACCTGGCCCTTCTTTAATATCTCTTTTATCTGGTTAAGATATGTTTGCCTATACCACCAACTCTTCCATTCACTTCCGCTCTAAACATGTGTGCAGTCATTCTAATTCCATCCATCCTTTCTAGGTGCCCAAATCATCTTAATATTCCTTTCTCTATTGTTGTCACAACATCATCTTTTGCACCACATTGATCTCTTATAACACTATTATTTTATCTATCCCTCAAAGTCACACCATGCATACTTCGAGGTTCTCTCAGACAAGGCTTAACAACTTAAATTAGCCAGAACAATATCTACTTGTATATACGATCAGCAAGCAGGTTAAAACCTTACTATGCTTACTAAAATTATAAAAGCGATGTATTTGACGCATTGACGCATCGACACATTGACTTATTGACGTGTGGACGAATGGAAACTATCAGATTTGGATGAAATTGATAGTCTGGAATAGCACATAGGCCTATGTGCTATTCCAGATATACGTATATACCTATATATACGGTATACGGTATATACATATATACGTATATATGTATATACCGTAAAAGTGTTCCCAAGGAATAGAACTTTTTATCTGTGCAATCATCACGACTTTTTGCACGGTATAGCTCTCAGGGAGCGACATAAAATTATTTTTCGTTTAAACATAATTCATTAGGGATGCGACTAAGACCGCGCGGAAAAAATCGAGGGCGGTGAGCATGCATAATGTATAAAATATAAGATAATGTTTGTGTTTTAATACCTAAACTCTTAAGATTCTCCTCTTCCGTTACCAATGCTTCCTCCAACAATTCCTCTTGGGTGAGTACCTTCTCTTCTACCCTCTTTGGTTTCTTCTTTCGGAGCTCTGATCGTATTTTTATCCTCTGAAGTGTCTCTGCTGACTTGACCGCTGTACTTTGCCTGATTGATTTGCGTTCTGTAATTAATGATAAATACTTAATAATAATTAATAATATTAATGTATTAGTTTTTATCCGCCATTTCATTCGCGTAAAAGTCGAAAATATATGTAATGTCAATGTACGTTAAGGAGCTGTTAAGTTAAATACAGCTTTGAAACGCTGTTCCTTTATTTTTTTACATTTATTGTCACATCCGACATCGTAGACCGCGTGACGTATAAGACGACCCGTCCGACATGATAACCGCGAAAATCGCAGCCCTTTCCCGCCCTCTCACTGACACAACACAGTCATTGACACTGCACACGCATTCGTACAATAGACAATACACCACATTCGCCGGCGAACGCGTGCAGTCCCTGCCCCAATGATCGATAACCGTTTGGACTCTATTATGTGAAGTAAACGCTTAAACGTTAGAAAGTAATAAGTATGTACTAGGAAATACAATTTTTTAAAGGTTTAATTTAGTTTCTATTTGCACGCAGTATACCAAAATTTAGTAGAATGTATAACATTTTAAAGTAGGGACTTCCGCGTATTACTTTTGTTTTCGTCCGTCAAACGCACGTATTGATTTATCTCCGGAATTAGTTGTCAACATAGCCGCGAGGTAACGACAGAGTTGAATAACACCTCCACCTGTACCAGGTGTCTTATGAGGCGACTACGGTACTATAACCGACAGATAGCGGAGTATCCAAGAGAAAATGTGTAGCTCAAAGGAATAGTGCGGGGATGTGTAGCAGTGTTCCCATTGCGAAAGCTGCGCTCTGCGATTGCCAACACGCTGACCTTACGTATTTCTTGGGGAGGCCTTGTCCAGCAGAGGACTTCCAATGGCTGATGATGATGAGCAACATATAAAACACTCTTGACGTTTGTATTTATTTGGATAAGTATAGATATTGTTTATAATTCTACTTTAGGTAAATCTCGTACAAAATTAATACCTATCTCACTCTAACCTATTTCTACCGTCAAATAGCAGTGTTCGCTTTGCTGTTCCTTTTTGTAAGATGAGAGAGGCAGTGAAATACTGGATAATGTCACATAGTTTAGTTAGACAGGCGCCAACGCCTGTCGGGTCAGCTACTGTTAGTATAAGTTAAAATAAGTAAGTAACCTTGTTTTTGCTTTGAGTTATTCGAGGTTTCGTTTTCCTTCCCTTTCGTTGATAAAAAATAAGACCCTATACTTGAACCAAAGGTTTAAACAGAATTGTAAAACGTTTATATTAGGCTTCTCGCCTGCACTTATACGCATATCGGAACACTCGCTCGCACTGTTATACGCATATCGGAACTCTCGCTCGCACATGTAGTGAGTAAAAATAAAAAATGGTATTAGCTATGAGCGCGTCTGTGGCGACGCGTAGCGTTGACATTTGCGGAAGCTGTCAAATAATAGAAATGTAAATATTGTTAGTTTTCTTTACAAATATAAATAAAACCAAAGATTAAAATAGTATAGCGCACATAGCTAATAAGGCGAGAGTCCAGTAAAGAAGTGATTTTATATAAAGAGCAAGTTCATTTGGGTCTGCATCTCGACACCAACACTATGATAAGCAGATTTGCGGATGGAACCAGGCAGGTGTTTCGAGAGCAAACGACACGTATCGTTATATTTTGTATAAATTTTTATAAAGTATAACCTGGGCTAAGTTATGAACTATATTATTGTAAAGTTTCATCAAATTCTATTCAGTAGTTTTTGTATAAATGAGGAACAAACATAAATCAAAACATTTTTAAAAACTTTCTCATATATAATATTAGTAGGAAGTAGGATATTCGCATATTACCTATGGAAACATCAACTAATTTGTCAAGTTTCTCTGGCTTTTCACTCTTCTCTTCTTTGGGCTTTGGTTCCTTGACTTTTTTCACAATCGTCTTTTTAACCTTCTCAGTTGCAATTTTCTTTTTCTTGTTGGGGTCCTATAAATTTATTATAAAAACAAATATACTTATTATTATTTTAAAATCAAAGTGTTCAGACAAATAGATCTAATTTTACAAAAGAATGTGACTTCTTTTGATAATAAGTATTTCACATACATTTTAAATTACCTAATTTTTTTGTGATGCACAGACACAAATAAGAGCTCACTATAGACTAATCTACACATAACTACTGGAATATCCATCTAGTTATTAGTGAACCTATGTTGTGCACCAAGAATTATAGGTTTAATAGCACCCAGGTCAACCACTTATGTGATGAGCATGTTTATTCTTTCTGAGTGTAATATGTATTTAAATATAATATTTGTAATTTCTGTGTTGTCTGATAACACACATAACACAAGTATTTTTATCTATTTATCACAGAGTCAGGTTAATATGTTAATTTATTATTAGTTATAGCTTATTTATTTAAAAAAAGGTTTTTACATAATTTTTTATATATGCATTAATAATAGTTGCATCTATAATTTATTGCATTAGTAATATATTATAACTGTAGTGCTCAAGTTAATTTTATCAATAAAGATATAATAGTATTTATTAAATAAAAACACTTTTAACAAACAAACAAATGGATATTTGCACACTGCTTTATTATTTCAGAAGTTACAAAGGTGGTATGTACTATATGAGTTTTACTCACTAGTTTCAATGATTAATTCTATAAAGTCAATCATAATTTATCAGGTTTTGATTGTTTGTAAATTTATATAAACCTAGGTTATAAGACTAGGTTAAATAAAATTAAATTTTGATCTGGTGTTTTAATAGATATGAGTGATTCAAGAGGAAGGTTTATAAGTATAATAGATGCATAATATAGTAGAGAAACACTAATAATTTTAGCTCAAAGCTAATTTAAATAAATTACTGATACTAAATTTTAGCTTAAAAATAGCTCTTAATATGATATTGTAAATAAACTAATTTTTGTGTGATTACATTACAAACTCTGGCTAAACCCAGAGAGATGGATAAAAAAAATGTGAGTCTTCAAAAAAGTTCAGAATTATATTTGTATATTTTTTAGATATAACCCATAATAACTTTTTGTCATCATTGTACCAGTGTGAAGCCTGGGCAATTTCATAGTAAAACAAAAAATTGGAGTAACCAATACCAAAAGCCAATGAAAGTCCAACAATTTAAATTTACGATAAGGGATATCAGCAACAATTAATATTAAGAACTTGTCACCCAAATATAGGTAACATTTTATTGAAACAACTTAGAAAATCAAAAAACTTTCATACTAATTTTCTACCCCCCTTTGACCCCCACTAATGATAAATTTATTATTATTATTATAATTATCGAAACAATATTCTCCATGTTTCATGTCTTTTAATAAAGAACCTTCATACTGCATTTTGTTGAATAACTTTTATAAATTTACATACAAACCTTGCATACTAACTTAAAGGATAACATCACGCTAAGAACAATAACAGCAGAAAATAAATGATACTAAATTTGTTCTACAACTTAACACAGATTAAACCGCAGGGCACTGATAATATAATATAAAGCATATTTGCATGCATGCATATGAAAAAGTATAATTAGATCTGACTTTCAAAATATTGGAATCTTTATGTATAATTTACTTTACCTTGTAAGCTTTTGTTCCAACTTTCCTCTTATGTTTTTCATCACCTTCCTGATCAGAGACAGGTTCATCATTCTCATCTATATCAAAGTCAGAGTCAACCAAATCTTCTGTTTCCTTCTCTTGTCTAAATTAGAGAAATAAGGAATATTTAAATAAAAGTTTTTCGAGGTACCAGCAGAGTAGAATAGTACCTTCCACTGCACCAGGTGTCATAAGAGGCGACTAAGGTACCAGAACCGACAGATGGCGGTATATCCATCCAGAACAGTGCAGCTTAAATGCACAGGGCTGGGATGGGCAGCAGAACCCCTGTCACGAAAGCTGCACTCTGCTATTGCCAACATGCTTGCTCAGCTCGGCAATTATGGGCAAAATTCTTCCTTTCTTGGAGAGTCCAGCAGTGGACTTTTAATAGCTGGTATGATGATGATGATAATGATGATTTTAATACTTCGAAAACAAATGCTAAAGTACTATATAAATTATAGGCAAGGCATGTCTAAGGTCAATACAATATTAAGTACACTATCTATTGATTCAAGTAGTAGCAATTAAACAATTCAAATGATTTTTATCAGCTATGAAATCTGTTTTAACTTTTACATTATTTAACAATTTCTTTGCTACTTTAAAATTATTGAAGCAATGTATATGTAATATTGAAACATCAAAACATAATAAACAAGAAGTTTTATTATGAGTTGTGGACATTTTAACAGCCAGTAACCATCAGTGCATTTTAAATACACATAAAAATTCTTTCGTCAGAAATCATGAGCAAACATTATGGATTATGGATATCCACGTTAGTTGATATTGAATAACTAATTTGTAAATTTCATGCAATCGCAGATTCTTATAGTTGAAACTTGAGAAAACTGAAGTATCTTAAAATACTGCTCAGTTGTACAAAGACCGCATTATGCTAAACATTCTCTACAACTAGAGAGGATACAAAAAAGTTTTGTGCGGCACTTGTTGTTTTCAAACGGTACTGCAAGAAATAAACTTCCTTAATACAGAACACAATTAAAATACTTTCTGTTACTTTATTAGCTAAATATAAGAATTTGTAGATGGCACTTTGAAGGCATTTTGTCTAAGATGTACTTACCTATAAGTGTTTGTTACACCTTATGTAACATTGTAATGTTATTTTTTAAGTAAAAGTGTAAACAAATGTTGGTGAGTCAAATAAATAAATAAGATCTTTTGTTTCAATATCAATCATTCAATAAAATATAAATAAATTCAAATTTATTTGACTAGAAATCAAAATCGCCTCGCTCATTTCAAAAATTAAGAAACAAATTGATTCCTTAGCCGGTCTTTTCAAATCGCTGACCAACGTCGTCTGTCCCCTTAGAACTTACATATAGTCATTATCTTCTGCAACTTCCTGGAAACCGCCGTAAGTAGTTTTGTAAAAATCGTCCTCTTCTTCTTCATCCAGCAGCTTTGCCATACGATTACCGGCATTGGAACGACGTTCCCTTTGCGCCATTGTGTTAGCACTTTACAATTGCAGCTGGCTTAAAGCTAGGCTTATTTATGAAAATAGATTGTAGATATTAATTTAACTAGTCAAATTGTATTTCGAAGAAACAAGCAGCCCCACAACACGCAACACAGATCACAACAAATCTAGCTAATTTTATGACAATGACAGGCGCAAGCAGTGTTACCGCTTACAAATATGGGAACTTTATTTATACATCGATAAAATAGTCCATAGACTAATTTTGAAAAAAAAACTACCCTAAATTCTTTTAGAGACACTAAACGTTCTTAAATACATCATTTAAAAAAATAAGTCTAAATAAAAGCAAGATTTTATAATAAATTTCATATCCTACATATCCCTATCCCAAGAAATATTGAAAATGCAAAGTTTAGTTGTTTGTTCCCTTTTTTTTTTTAATTTGATACATTTCATTCCAAAATTACGTACTATTTCTGTAGGATTTAGACTAAACAAAGATTTTTGTACTGCAAAAATCTACCACTAAGTCACCTTCGACTTCCGCTACCTTTAAAGACGATTAAGAAGTATAAGGCATTAGTGGATGATGCACTTGGATTTGCTAAGGAAAATTCCAGTCTGTTCCTCAATTTGTTCTTTATAATAAACATTATAAAAAACACGTATGTTTCTATTTATTATTTTTCCTTGTACTGTACATACCTTCATATAGGATTTTCAGATGATGCTCACGGAGTACCCCTGTTACTGCTGGTGATATTCATATGTTTAGCTAGTTGCAAATATGCTTTAGCAGCTTATAAAAAGAAAGCACTGATGTTTCTTATTAAATGTGTCAATAACTTGCATTTTTCTTTAACGTTTCTAACTAACTTTATAAAGGAGCAGCCTTAACCAAATAGGTAATACGACAAATTATATTTGATTTCAGAGAGATTTGAACAGAGAATTGCCCTATTCCAAAATTAATCAAGAAAATTTTTTATTTACTTTAATAGTTCGTTATACTTATTGTAATAAAAACACTGAAAGTTCAGCAAATTATTTGAACTTATATTTCAAACGAACGGATGCATGCTTTCGTTTTTTCAATAGACGTGATGTGTCTACTGCATACCTAATCGTGTGTTGCCAATACACAAAATAAAAATAACTAAGTACAAAATAACTAAAATATTTAAAGTCAACACATATACCTATAGATTAAAATAATTTATATAGTCGTAGTAATATCGACTCCATATAAAATTATATCTATATATAATATCCTTTAATAATTTAATTCGTATCAACGAGCATTTTCTACGACGGTTCCTTTTATTTCAGAAGTTGGGCTCAAACTATACATACTCTTTTGAGAGTTGTTCGTTCTAAGCCTAATAATTAACGATAAGTTCATTGGGCTAAATTTGTCTTCTTATAGTTATGAACTTAAATTGTGATATTATTTGTCACAATTTTAATGTTAAATCCACGAATACAAAATAGCGACTATTTGGATGTACCTACCTATTTTCGGTAATGTACAATATGATGAGATATTATTTAGAAAAGTTGCGAGAAACTAGTAGTTTGTAAGCATTAAATAATAGAAGGGCCCAAAAAATAGATACTTCGTAATTATCCGAAAAACAAATTAATGTAATTTAGTTGCGCGATTTAGTTGCGGTGCTTGTTCTTTTGTAATCCACATCTTCTGAGTAAAACAATGCAATGTTGAAACTTACCCGCTGGTTAGCGCCGAATTTCTCATTTTGCCTTACATGCGCAATATTGTTGCTGTTATTTATAATAATAACATCTTTCAGTAGTTGACAGGAAAATTGTATTCAAAATTCAATAGGTACGTACTTGTAATGAATAACATAATTATTTGGATAAGGATTAATATCACGTTGATAAAACACCTTCGTAAATAACGCATTAATTTCGATTTAATATGAATATTTTGATCACATATAAAAAAGGTTATGTGAGTGAATCTTAAAAGATAAAATATGCCGTCGGGACTTTCTGGACCCTTAGAGGAACAAATCCATCACACATTATTTTTTTGTGTAATATACCTATATTACACATATATATTTTTCCCCGGTTTTACAACATATTTTCGAAGCGTTGCTGTTATATAGCCTAAAGAATTTTGTAAGCCATTTCGGCTTTTTCCCGATAGATGGCGGCATATCCATCCGAAACAATGTAGCTCAAATGCTCCGAGCGGGAATGGGCAGCTTCATCCCCGTCGCAAAAGCTGCGCTCTTCGTTTTCCTATAGTATTGCCCAGCACGGCAATTACGAGCAAAATTCCCTCTTTCTTGGGGAGGTCCACCTCCAAAAGCGGACGTTTTACAGCTACTATAAATATGATAAGGATAAATTAATGATGCGTTAAGCCTTTCACATGATGAAACTTCACTTACTCTTCAACCATGGGTCAAAGCGCGCAGCGGGGTTGTTACTTTGTTTTAAAAGATACAAATTAGCTGATCCAGCAGACGCTATCCTGTCTGAACTATGTACACCTATGTATATGATAAAGAAGTATTGCGACAATAGTTTGAGATTGAAAAACAAGTTTTATCTCACAAGTTTGACAAAACTGTTCAGAGTAAGAAAAAAAAATTAAAATCGGTTAAGTGGTTTATAAGTTCAACCCGGACGCACATCGTGATACGTAACATTTATATATAAAGATAGTAATAGGTAAAAAAGAGGATATTTAAATTAAACAAGGATGTTATTATTTTGTGCGATTTATTAAATTTTAACAGTTATAATAAGATTTTACTCTCAGTCATCTTTAATATTCACTTGATTTTGATAGCTACTTGACTGCAATTCACAATCAATAATTCATTCCCAATTTATCCATTTCTATATGAACTACATTAAAATAAGAAAAAATACTTTAGCAAGCATTTTTTCCTACTTCAACCAAGAACATTTAATAGTATAATTAGTAGGTAGATAGTTATGTTGTCAACTATGGTTTATCATTTGTATATAATAATTCATGTGATTTATATTTAAACTTCTCAGTATGATAACATACATTTTTCTACAGAATTTTCATGAAATTCTTTATTTTTTAATATACATATATATTTATTTAATTTGTTAAATAAAAATAAAATTATTTCAATTAAGATTATGCACATCAAAACTTCAAATGATAATAAACTTATTAAGTACCACAATAATGAAATAATATAATAATTATATTCAAAATAATTAATTAACAAAAAATTACGATAACTAGAAAATATTTCGTAATCTAAAAAAGGATAACAATTAGACGGCGTTGGAATGTAATTGGCCTGGTACGTGAAAAAAAAAATTAACAATAAATCTATCATTATATCTCTTAGACATAATTATCGCACCCATCCTCTCGTGAGCAGCACTAACGTACAGAAAACAAATAGTAAATAACAAATTGCACTATACACTTCACAAAATCGCTAAACACGTCTTAATTAACATTAATATATTTGCAATAAAATCAAATTGTTCTTTCAAATTATTTGACCATAATTATATAAAATCAACAACTCTATATAACCATGAGCAACAAACTTAATAATATAATAATTATGATTAATATAGATAATTTGCATTATTAAAATTATTTATATAGAAATAACAAAATTACATTTATCTCACAAATCGGAATGAATAGAATAGCAATAGAATTTACAAAAACGGCAACATAATTACAATAATTATATTCCAAGTTAATAATATTATATTAAATATTTGTAAAGTGGCAACATTGTAATATATTTTTTTAAAGTAAATCATATTTTTTAGAGAGTGCTACTCTTAATACACAAAAACATTCCATTTTGAATTCAATGGTATTATTTAATATTATTTTTTAATATTATATATAATGAATGTAGTACTATTATGATTAAATTCTTACATATGTAATATTTCTAATTCTTATAACTATTATATTAATTACGGTACGGTATCGTTTTTCTGATAGTCCCCACCCCTATTTACTAGCCAGCAAGCTATAAGTAATAATTTTGCTACCATAAAACATAATTGAACCCAATGATGTTATATGGCGACAAAATTATTACTTGCAGTGGAATTCGAAGGTCAAATATTTAGAAACTGACTGATTGGAAACACTCAGTTAGTAAATGTTCTAGGCGAATAATTGTCAGAGCAGTCCAGTAGTCTCACAAAAACCCACCTCTCGCAATTCCCGCAACGCGTGGAGGGAAGATCAGAAAAACGAAAGGAATATATTTACAATTACATGTTAGTGTTGATCGTTTGTCTATAGTCGATTTTTGGCTGTCAGGTGAAAGTAGACGCGTCCCAATAACACGTTCCTCAAACACATATCACTGGGAGATTGCGCATCATACTTACATCTAATTTAAAACTCGAGAGTAGACAAACAGAAAAATAAACATTAAAAGAAAAGAAAGAAGCTCAATCGAAAACAACGTTAATGGATGGTGAACCATTTCGTAATGGTAAAACGGTAAGCACCCAGCTTAAAAGGCCAATTCCGAGAGCCGTTCAAAAGATAAGGCGAACAGCTATCTAAATCGGGCTTACAAGTGCATTTCCGCCCTTTCGATCGGCTTTGTGGGGTTAATGGTCTATTAAACTAAATTAATTATTGGATAAAACGTGCCTGTTTACAGGCAACACTCCAGCCACAAAACAAAGCATAATATAACTGTTAAAACTAATTATACATTCACAATGCCTTGACTAGTCAAACAAATGGTAACGGTAAAAAAAACAATTCGAATTTAGAAACCGAATCGTAATGATGACATAGATAAAACAAATAAATGAATGTAACCTATTAATACTTGGTAAATATAAATTAAACAGTGGCTGGGTTGTTTCTTGGAATGTAGGTCCATGTTTGAAAATAATGAAAAAGAACGCAACGATGGAGTTTGGCACACGCAACTTAATTTAAATATTAAAAATCTTAACTATTTATCACTTATAATTATTATATTATTACCCATTACTAGTAAAAGTGCATCGTGTCAGACATGATGGTGGTACCGAGAGCGCTTGTTCAGGCTGAAACTGAAGCTGAAACTGCTCGTTCCTTTCAGCATTTGTACAACCTTATGTAGAATCCAGAAGGGAACAACCTTACCAAAGAAAGTCTGAAGTAGCAACGAACAAGTTTATTAACCAACCGAGCAACATCAATCTACTTAGCCAACGCAACAAAACACACATAAAAAGCAACAATTTGAAAATAATTGTCACTCAATAAACTTTTGTACAAGTAATCCAAATTATACTAAAAGTTTAAAGTCAGAAATCATTGGAAATCTAAGATATAAATTAAAAAAACATTGAAGTATTTTAAAAATTAATTTCGAAGACGTTGTGAGTAGAGAGGCATGGCTATGGTCTAATCAAGTAACTTGCCTTGCAGCCCCTTGGCTACTGCAACTTCTGATCTTCTTTCCTATTTACATTCCAGCGTAAAGGAAAATAAGCATGTGATATAGAAAATACCGCGTCTTATTTTGCGTCAACACCATAGAACGTAAACGAGGTATAAGGTTGGGAGTCAGTTTGAGTGGAAAATAATTGTGTGGTGGTGAGGACTAAGTCATCGGGTCAATACACCCAGGAGACAGGGACCCACTGGGGCGTGGAACGCAGTCGGGCCAGGGCTGCCTCCAGTTGGGAGAGGGTGTCGTCTATGTCGTTGTTTACTATGGTCAGATCGAAGTAATGGCCGTAGGTACGGCGCAGCTGTTCGGACTCACGGACCAGCACTTCAAGAGAGCCATCGTACTGTAATAAAATGTAATCATGTTAATTATAATCATGTTATAAATTCAAATGTAATAGTGAAGTACAACTCTAGCCAAGCCGTGAAGTCCAAAGGGGAGTTAAATTTGTTTTAAGCTCAAAAGGTCAAAGAGTTCACTCAAATTTAGAAGAAAGAAGTTTATTCATAAATGACGGAATTATTGAGGTATACATAAAACAACACCTTGATTTTTTACTTCCAAAATATAACCTTTACAAGATACCGACAAACTAGCAGTGAGTGTCTATAATTAAAAATAATATAATACTCTTATTGACATAAGAAGCCGATTATGTTTGAGCTAATGCTTAATACTGTATTTCTTATGTAAACTCCAACCTTTTTAAAAAGCAAAATAGATAGCGTATATAATCATGTATTACATTGCGCGTCTATACTTACATCAGCAACGTTATTGAGAGGGGGCGCGGCGATGAACACGACGTAAGGCGCGAATTCCGCCGTGCGCAGTATCTTCAGCGCCTGCGGCTCCACGTCTAGAATGGCGATCCTGCGCTCCGAATGAATGCGCCGAATCGTCTCTAGCTTGGTGCCGTACATGGCGTCCTCGTGAGTGCCTGTTGGAAAACAAATATGATTTTCCATGTCACAAAATGTAAGTTTGTAATTTACCTTATATGCATCGAGAACGTTCCCTTTTCTACGTGTATACTTACACCTATTCTGTAAAAGTACCTACAAGATACGTTCAGCACCAATCCTGTTTAATTTTCATCAATCATTTGATCAACGAGATCACCTAAGCAAAGTTAGGACCGTAAAGGATTCGATGGATATTTTCGATAAAAAACACCTTATTGACGTCGATTAGGTAATTAATCCGATTTTAAATGATTTTAGACGAAAACCCCGGACAACAATTTTGTATATATATTTATTAAAAGGATATATATATATATTTAAAATTGGAACCAACATACTTTTTTTCTTCAAACATTCTTAGTGGCCAAATAAAGAAGAGTTAAACTAACCGTATTCCAAGTATTCGTTAGCAGCAATGTCAGCCATCATTTCCTCGTGAGTAACAAAATAATAGTGCCTCCCGTTCTCTTCATCCGAGCGGGGCGGTCTGGTGGTGTCTGAAATAAATTATAATAAATAAAAGAACTCAAAATATATAAAAGTTATTTCAAAATCATATAAATATTTAGGGTTAGCATTAATTTATAACTAGTTTACTTTAATATGCTATTTATAGTACATATAGTATAGTACATAAATGCGTACTTACAGGTACAAAAAATATTTATTGGACATAGGTTTATTAAGAATTATACTTGTATACAACGGGTCAAAAAAGTCAACTAGAACTCTGAAACTCTGATATTGAAGCTAAAGATTCTGTTTTAGTTCAAAATAATAAATACATGGTAGAAGATTGCCATCCTACCTTTTTCTTTTTAAATAAAACAGGTCGACATGCAAGCATACAGTCCGCGTGATAGTAATCATTGTTGCAGCCTATAGACTCTCGAAATATTACAAGAATATGACTAGTGCGTTGCCAACCTTATGATTTGAAGATATAGAACTCACTCACTCTCACCTAGAGAGTGAGGTACTAATGTAGACGACCTTTGTATGAGGTTTAACTCATGTGATTGCTAATTCAAGGGCTTTTATAACTAAGCATTTCCTTTTTACTTTTAAATGCTCCTTTATCTTTTAATATCTAAAAAATATAGATTTGGTCCAGGCTATGCACTTCATTTTGGAACCTGTGACACAAAAATATTGACCTAATGTACATTTAGTAAGTCCTTACGTGGTATTGGGTACGCGTACTGGTCTGGATGACGCGCTATCAAGGTGTTCTTGATATGACGCCGCCCCACGCCGTGGGCTCCAAGAAGCACTATTGTTTTCCTCTGGAATGCTGTAACAAAAGGCTTGATAAATTTCTAAACTGACATGGTTCAAATACACGATAGCTTACAATATAGTGCAGAATAGTATATTTTGGATACATATAGCAATCACGTTGCAGTGGTAATTCTTTTTCTATCAAGCTGTTTTTTTAGTTTAAGCCTAGGCACTTTAAATTGTGAACCTTAAATTCTATAATTGAAGGTTCAAGTGTACTTAAAGATATTATGTCACATTACGCTACTGGGAAAATTTTACTGCCTTGCACATCCTTCAAACTGGAACACAGCAACGCGAATAATGCAATTTAGCGGTTTACCTCATGTAAACGCCCAGTGCAAGATATCTTTTTTAAAATAACCATATAAAAATTGTTCAGGAGTTGATAAAAAATGAGCACAGGCTTATTAATTTAACATAAAACTCACATTCCAATAAGTCTTTTAGGAGCAGTGCAAGATCGCAAGCGATGATGATTTTGGACTAGGTTTTGCGATTTTTGAATAGCGTTCGACGAGATGATTGTGATTTTGTAACAAAAATAAACTATACTTACATGGTAGTTTAACCACCTCCTCGTACGTTACCACATCGAGTTGGTCAAACACTGCATTGTGCTTAGCCAAATACTTGTCTTTCGGCTGTTTCTTCTTGCGTCCAAATATGGAGCAGTTGACTGAAACAATTGTATCAGTTGTGATCACGAACAATAATTTAAGTTAAAAATTTCTAAGTATTTCAATATGTCGCCAAATAACAGGAATATTTATATGGGGGGAAGAAATAAAGTTAATTGTAGATGTCAGTTTTGTTGTACATATATATTACTTATTACCAAGATTATAAAGAGGAAAGATTTGTATTTTTGTATGTAGCGAATAAACTTTAAAAGAACTAGACAGATCTTAATAATTCTTTTTTATATTAGAAAGCTACGTTATCATTGAGTAATATAGGCTATATTTAGATTACTAAATATAGCCTATATTACTCAATGATAACATTTTAGATCGATACGATGATAGAGTTTTAGATTAGTTTAGGAATTCCTATTAAAACAAACCAAAGGTGTAAAAAAATTAGCCATTAAATGTCTTTCATCGCATACGCTACGAAGAATATTAATGATAGGATAAAAATTATTTGACAATATTATAGAACATATCAATATCTACAAAAAACTTCGCGAGACCATATGTCTAACTATTGTAGTTACGTCACTATAACTACTTTTTTACATTTAACAAATTGATATAAATGCCGATCAAAACCAGACCGTGTTATCCATATAATTTATAATTTTTTATGCAAATAAATAATTTAATATTTAAAACTGTCTTAATACCTGATGATTACTTTTTGAATGATTGAAATCGGACAATCCATTGAAAAGATATTATGAAATTAAAATAAAAATACATGCCGGCGGCGGGCGCCACGCAGCGCATCGAGTAACCAACTCGACGAAAGCAATTGTATTTGGCACACTCTCGAGTAGATCTCTTGATAATCAATACGTTTCGTTGCCACCTACAAATACCACAGCAAACGTAGTGTAGGTACAGGGAGGCTTTAGGATAAGCTTTTTTTTTTCAAATTAGGGATTCATGGTCGTTTTAATTAGCATGCTTGTTACTTAAATATATGTACCTATTTATGTCTACCCGTGCGAAACCGGGACGGGACACTAGTATAATATATTTAAGCACGTTTAAGAATCCAAGGTGGTTAAGGTTGAAGTAATTATAAGAAACACAATTTACAAAATAGAGGCAAATACTGGAAATTAAGTTGCAACATATTATGTTACTAGCTGTGCCCGCGACTTCTTTCGCGTGGTTGTCGGAAACTTTATCGATATTATTTTTTGATTGTTCACGTTGGTTTATGTTATTGTATAATCGTGAATAAGATTTATTTTTAATAATATGTTAAAAAAAATGTTTTTAAAATAATGGGTCAAAGTACTTAGGCATAAATTATATTTTTAGTTTTGTTTAAAATAAAGCACGCTGTATCTAATTGTTTCGTAGGGAGCTGACCACGCGCCTGAGCCGCGCGGCATGGTATCTCGCACGAGATACACTAGCGAGTGGTAGTGGCAAGCACGGCGGTGGAGCGAGGTCCCACCTCCCCCTCACCCGCCGCCGCGCGGCCTGCTTGCACATTATAATGGTAGCAAGCCTTCTTCGACAAATAATGTTATTATGAGTAAATCTTGAGAGATAGACATATACTGTCGCGGACTTTTTTTTTATTATTAAAAAGGAATAAATCTTTCCTCACCACAAATGTGAATAATTTTCCCCGTTTTTGCAACATTTCCCACTGACGCTTCGCTCCTATTGGTCTCAGCGTAATGTTATATAGCTTTAGGCTATCCTTCCTTTATAAATGCACTATCCAACATAAAAGAATTATTCAAATCGGACCAGTAGATTCTGAGATTATCGCGTTTAAACAAACAAACTCTTCCGCTTTATATTATTATAGATAAAGTTTCTTTACCAGTTTCAAAAGTAGAACAGTCTATACATACTGCCATAATATTTGATTTATATGACATGATAATTATCATTTCAAAGGTTCCTATTTCCGTTGTTATTATAGTTAATACTACCCTATATTTTCTATCATACATTTTTTAATATCTGATATCGTCATTTACTATTAGTATAGTGTTTAAATTAAAATTATTCAAGTCAATAGAAGTAACTTCTATTTTCATATAATACCCATCACATAACAGTACTTCTAACAGCTATATAAGTGTTATTATAATAAATCGTTACCTGTGTTCTCGCATCCGTCGGTATGAGAGACGCATCCTTCAGCTCCTAGCGGCATAACATTACAACACAGTTCATGCAACGCAATGGAATGGTATGGTATAATCACTACTCAATAAGTTTGGGACACACGCATAGGAAAAGACTTGTCAATAAATTATGCAAAACATCAATATAAATAAATGAATCAATTGAATTAACATTTTAATTTAATAGGTTAGGCTTCAGCTTAAGAAATTCATTGGTAACTGGAATGCGGGCAGATTAGTATTCAGAGACGACTGAGGCTTTATGTCAGCTATTACAAAATGGACATGAAAATTGTAAAAAAATAATTATGTTTTTTATGTATGTGCGAACAATATTGACAAAACTTTTCCATACAACATTACAATGAATGGGGTCACACAAACTCCCTTCTTCAATGCGTCTATTAGGTGTTGTACTAAATACTGGCAACTTTACTATAAAGTAGGTATGGATACTGGCAATACTTGAGGTAAGATGTACGTAATCGAAGGTCCAGGAAGAGTCTGTTAATTAAATTGTTGGTTTAAGACCATGCAAATATTTATAAGATTTTATTAGGAGATAGATATTACTTATATGTGGGAGATTGTTTAAATCGAACGATAAAAAAAGCGTTTTACATACCGACTGCAGGTTCATCCAAAGATAATGTTTGAAAGTAAAATATTTTTTGTTAATGTTTGTGAAACGAAACATGGTTTGAATTTGACAAATAAATAATACGTATGACAGAAATGAAAGGGGCAATTTGACTTTACATAAAAAAATAATTTTATTTACAATATTTTATACAAATAAAAATAAAAGGGTCAATAATGATATCATACATAATTCGATATATTAAATGTAAACACCAAAGGAAAGTCCTTAGTAACGTAACGATGATATTTTAATATTATTTTTTTGGTTGGAGTCTAAATGATCATTTACTGAAGCTGAAATAAAATATTCTTAGCATTTGCAGCACAGAATAAAACCGATGTAACCCGATGACTTACAGCTTACCAATGAAGATAAGATAAGATAGATAGTATGAGACATAGATGAAGTACGCCTTGGTCTATTAATGAGACTAAGGTAGCACACATAGACACCAATAATTAGTCACAGGCTTTCAGACCACGCTTGGACTGAAGGTAAACTTAAGAAATCATATATACGTACTCTTTTGAATACACGTTCAATCTTTATACCGAATAAATTTCATGCAGTAAAAAAATAAACAGTAAGAGCTGAATCTCTAGGACTTGAAGTTTATTTATAAAAGTAGAACCTGACTGACAGATTAACTGACTGATTGAGATATCGCAGGGTCTAAACTATAAAGGTAAGAAACATGAATTTTTGCACAAGGGTTGCTTTTTTAAGGAGAGCATATGAAAGAACTTTTGAAAATTCACCCGCACTTACTATGAAACTTTGCTGCTTTGAAGTTATTAGAATGAAATTCTGTATAAAGGTTCTTCATTAAAAGTCATAAAATATTTTTTTATCCCTTAAGGGGTAAAAGGGGGGTGCATAATTAGTATGAATGTTCTACAAATTAACGCCGATGAAACCGCGGGGGACTGCTAGTTGAGTATAAATAGCCAAATATCAAATCGTTTTATAAAGAGAGAACGCGTTTGTAGAAAACTTTACGACACCACGGAAATTAAAAGAGCGACGGGATTTAGATTTAGATGATTTAGTAAGGAATGGTAAATGTGGTAAAGTTAAGAATAACTGCTGATTTGTAAAATGCATAGACATTGCAGTCATCGATGATCGAATCCGAATCTCTTAAATATTGAATCGAAAATTGTGCTTCAGTCTAACCGTGATCAGTCGCCCATGCCAACCTGCGCCGTTACCTTGATCGGTGGTAGATCGTTCTGCGGCAGCGCACGCAGCGCGCCATTCCTGCAGCTCAGGACTCGGAATGAGTCCAGCGGAACCGCCAGATGCGTCCTTCCGTGCTTGCCACCAGTGAGTGTCATCTTTGCTTATGATCTACGTAAAAAAATAAAGAAGTTTATAGAAAGTGGAATAAGGAATAGTGTAGGACAGATCAGGAAGTTAAGGGGCCGTCCAAAAAAACATGATCGTCGCTGTCCGCAACGTTATCAACTGTACTATTTAAATATTATATGTCAATACGATATCAATTGACAATATAACGAATGAGGTCTGGCACATTATATTATTAAATATATATACAAATGTTACGAATAAAAAGTAGCGGGTATAAAGGGTATTAATGAGAAAAATTAAGCTATCCGTCCGAAGAATGAAGAATGTTACATAATGTAAAATACAATGTATGTTAACACCTACTCAAGTTACATAATGAAAATATTTTGTATGTTTACACAAGGTCCGCAAAAAAATAGGTCGGCGTTACAGGCCTCTTTCGCGGTGCCCACTTGATGACTCCTGATTTAAGGCTTCAATCACTGGAAGTCTTTGGACTAAGCTTAATATAGAATATTACACAATTTTTCATTTTTATTGCTGGAATGATTTAAAATAGACAATCTCGGATGACTGGGTTATAAACATAGCAACCATAACCTTTATTTCTTCAATCTAACTTACCTGTAGGATGTCGCCAGTGGTGAAAGCGATGCCGGCTTGTGCACATGGAATGAGATCGTCCTCCAATGGATCATAATCAAATTGTGCCCTCACAAATATCTGAAAATACACAACAAATTATATTAATACCAATAATATATAGTCATCGCAACTGATATAGCGTGACGATACAAAGAATCGACAAAGCGGATGCGAACTAATCCAGGCACTTTGTTAAAAGATCAATTGCGATGCGACAATCGAAGAGCATGGGCATGAGACGACTAACGATGCTTTATATAAATAAATAAATGAATGCTTCGTCTCTGATATTAAAGTATGTATGAGTGACAATGATGATGTATGGAATGTAGATGTAAGCGATGGTTAAGAACAACAAGCGCACAGAAACGGAGAACGCGGGGACCGCAGCCATGCCCGGGGAAAACACAAACACAACATAAAACAAACAACAGGACAATAGTAGCATGGGTCTGGTCTCGCTACTTACTAGCACGGGCGAAGGCTTTATCCGGAAAAGCTAGTTAGAACAAAAATACAACTTTTAATTTCCATGTTTAGTATCACCAATCAGTTATGCTTTTGGGACAAGCATTAAGAAGTATTTGTGTGCGCTTGTCGACTCCCATTCAATCTTTGTTATAGTTATCGTTTCGTTATTTAAAAGCAAGCGTTTGTTTTCTCTATGTATGTTAATATTTGTTTAGTCAAACTAGAAAATTCTCAAAAATGCTTCACTATTCTAGCAACGGTTTAGTAAACTAACTGCTATCTACTGAAAGTCAAAACCACATCACACACTACGTAAGTTTTGTTGGTCTGTAAAGAATTTCTACGAGTATCGGAATAGTGTTAGGATATATGTATTATGATTACCTCGCATGGCGGCGGTGCAGACCGGTAGGACGGGACGATCTTGAATGTCACCGAACCTCTAGCCTCCCGCTGAAATTTCAGATACAATTCAAATAAATTAATAAATTCACACAACACTTACAAATTGGTCTGACTCTGAGATAAGTCGCCTAAAGCACTCAGAATCATAAATATACTACTTAAACACATATATTTAACACCCAGACACAGAAAAAACAGAACTTGGTTGGTGGGAATCGAACCCACGAACTTTGCCGCTCAAAGTCACTACAATCAGCGCCATCGAATCAATCAAATTATACATGCAATTCAATATGAAACATAATTATAAAGATTAAAAATGAAATAGTGCCAGGTCTGTTTTATTTTTTGTTTAATTGCTGAGTATGACAATTTTTTATAATTGTTAATTGTGACAGCAGTTTTGAACTGAATTTCAATTGAATTTACATATTTTATATTGGCGTTTACCTAATAAAATCAGTGCCTAGCATATAGTTATTTACTAATTTTTTACTATTTATTATTTTTTGAGTTTGTAACGAATTGCGCATGTTTAATAAAGATAATGTTGAATGAATAGGGCGTTTACCATATTTCAGTTTATGTCAATTGCGCATGTGAGCATGTATAAAGTGGTTAACTCCTATTAATGTTTCTAAATATATTTAAAAAGAGCCATTTTTATATGGATCCGATTTAACTTGCGCATATATGCAATGTACCAACGATATTTTATAGTTTGAATTCATTTCAAAAGACAAAGATATATTTTAAAATTATTTTATATACTTATTACTAAGTGTTCATTTTATTTGTTACTTATTGAGTTATTATTCTTTGTTAATTATAAGAAAAAGTTCTTATTAATAGAAACAGAACAATCTTCAACCCGGTTTCAAGTTTTATGATTAAAGAATGTAAGTAGGGAAGATGCAAATTTTTACAAGCCCAGCCCATCCTAATAAAGGCAATAGCACATCAGTAACAAAGAATATGGCAGAACCGATAATAGCAGCGGCTATCTACAGTGGTTCCATCTACTTGCACCTGTTGCAACTACGCATAATATGCAATAAGGATAAGGAACAATTATGGCGGAGCTGACACGTAGGTGTTAAAAATGTGTAGAATATAATTGCGCATGTGCGACAAAATAAGCGGCTCTGCGTTAAACTTTGAATGCGTCATTCCGTTCAGAATCAAAGACTGCGCATGTCCAATAAATGCCTTTGGATTGGCTGTTTTCAGACGTTCTTGCATGCGCAGAAACCTATCGCGCATGTGCATTTCACCCTAACCTTTACATATAGAGAAAGTGTATTGACACACAAAATGGCGGAATATTGAGAACATTTCAAAATGTCGTACTAACTATCATTGAATATCACTACGCGTGAAAAGTGAGAAAAATATTATATGCATTGACATTTTAAGATTATTCCGTTTTGCAAAGAACTCAAAAGTATTTTTATTTTTGTATTGGAATAAGAAACTTAAAAAAGGAAAATCAAATTCCAATTTTTAAAATGGCGTCTAAGTCACAATAACCGTAATGCGCATGTTCAATAACAGCCACTGCAGGAGGACACTAACAGGTATTGATTAATGTACAACATCGTTGCAAATGGTGGACTTCCGACAGTCGGAAGTCGGCCATTTTGACTTCATCTTTTCTTCTAGTTACTCATTATGTCTACTTTCAATGTTTTAAGAACTACTAAATCTGACCAGATTCATCAGGTTGGAATCACCAAAAAGTCAAGGGTGGCGAGTACCAGGTGACGCCATTTTGAATAGTTTGACAACATTTATATTACGTTCGCAAGATAATTTAAAAGCAGGAAATATTTCTCAGAGAATTAATAATAAGTAATAAAGAGACAAAAATAAAAAAGAAAAGTATTACAAAAGAAATAGATTAATGAAGAAATTTACAATATAATAGAAAGAGTAAAGGGAAAATACAGGAAGCTAAGAAAGAAAATAGTATATATTTTTTATGGTAAATAAGCAAATGAAAGGGAACAAAAAAGGAAAATAAACTGTTACTGGCACACAGTAAAGTCAGTAACGAAACAAAAAAAGAACAAATTAGCTATTATTATGCTTTTCATTGTTCTTTTGTCTTTTCATTATATGATGATGAAAAACACTTACCAGCATACGCTGCAGCTGAGCCACAGACTGGTTCGCGACAGGTGTCCCGTTTATCTCCCTGATCTCATCGCCGACATGAAGTGTGGCTTGCCGGTGTATCATGCCCCCATGCATAATGCGGGCCACGATACACCGACCGTCGTCAGCTAGTTTGAGTGTGATGCCCTGTAATAAAAGACACAAAGAATCAGTCACAAATCATAAGGAATATTCAAGGTGGAACTAGGAGTAGGTGGTTTCGCTGAAGGAGATACGTACATAAAGGCAAATGTCATCTCCAGGGGTTAGTCATATCCGGTGAAAAGGTCATATTTTAGGTTACAGTCTCGTGTAGGCCCACTACATAGATGACTGAACGGCTGCTGGTGGTCGCAGCGAAAAAAGTGGTGATGGGTGTTATCGGATGGCGAGATGTTCTTGCCAATTGAGTGAAAGATAATTAAAAACTATTGAGAGCACAAGTTGTGAGACGTGCGCTCTGAACAGCTTCCGACAACACACTGACCCCAGAACAGGATGTCTAGGGCACCTAACTTGTATAAAATCAATAAATCATGATGCTGCAACCCGCAGACGCAGTATCGCGTGCAGTGATTCGTTGCAATCCCAGGCGACGCATCTATCTAGGCCATTCAGAGGCGGACGTGTGTTTTGGGCGTCTAGGTCATGCGCGTTATACCTATGGGAATTGATTGATCGGATGTCCTACAAAGTTCCTGATTTATTGCGTAGTTTGATGAACAAAGAGATTCAATGTTTTTGATAATTAATTATGTAATTTATGATATTTGCCGTTGCTGCTGCTCTTTTTTATCAGATAAATCACTACTGAAAAGGATCAGTAAGAAAATAATTATCCCTACTAATATTATAAATGCGAAAGTAACTCTGTCTGTCTGTCTGTCTGTTACGCTTTCCGGTTAAACCTCTCAACCGATTTTGATGAAATCTGGCATAGACAATCTTTAGACCTTGAGAAAGGACATAGGCTATTTTTGAACTCGAAATAAGGGTTGTCAGGGGTTGCAAGGGGGGATGAAAAGTTGTTTGCATGGATCGCTATTTTTAGAGCTAGAAACTTAAAACTTATTTTTCAGGCCATTGATTCGATATAAATAAACGTGACATTCAAAGTTTATATAATTTGAAGTAAATAGGTATGGTACCCAAAAAACTATTCCACGCGGACGAAGTCGCGGGCACAGTTGATAATATTTTTATTCATATTTATAAAAGGTAAAGGTTTTTTTTATTAAAGATTAAAATATGATTTGCAGTTTATATTCTATATACTTGTTTAATAATATAACGATCCTTTAATATTGTTTCATTACGAATATGCATGGTTTCCTAGAAAAAAAAGACGACAACTTTTATATACGTCCCGATCAAGATATAATTATACAATCTTTATAGTTTAGGTGTTTATCTATTTTCTATTAACATATTTATATACACTGCCATGCCTGTTATGGTTATTTTTTTGGATTAAACGAGAGAACGAGACAAGGTATTATCACAAAATACAAATTTTAAAAATATAATTTTTATTATAAAAGATTACTTACTTATGTGGCATATTTTGTGTAAAACTCTCTTCGTTATGTTTCTAAGTCTTATTTAATCGTAATAACCGTTCGATCCTAATAATCGTTAAAATTGGTCCGTCCGCTTTGAGTATTGTCAACTCAGGTCTTCGGGAAATCACACGCTAATACATATTTCTACATTTTTTTTACTTCATAAGGTGGGTATATCAAGTAGTTTCCCAGATCTATTACAAACAAATATTTACACATATAAGCAAAAATCTAGCCTTAAAACGTATGAATGTATCGTATTTTTTTGAGTCAGTTAAAACTCAAAGTTGGTAAACATGTTATTACATAATGAAAGCAAAGAAGAAAAACAAGAAAAAAATACGGAAAATAAATTAGCACTAGAAAAAGAAAAAAATAGTTTGATAGTATTAAGTAATTGACACGACTACATTAGATAACAGATCCGTTAATCGATTAGGCATTAATAGAAAAAAAAGGGAATTCACCGACCAAATGACATCAAAATTATCAACTTAGTAATTTCTTACTAGAATGAAGGCCGAGGCCGAATTTTCCCATAGTAGATAACAAATAGGTCTTCAATCGACATCGACGGTTGCAGACATCATTCTTACTTTAACTATACTGCCAAGTGGCAGCCGTATGCTATATATCATCGTCATCATTATATCATCCATAGGAGGTTTACTGCTGGCCTTCCCAACACATAGGCCTCCCCAAAAAGGTGGTATTTTACCCACAATTGCCGCGCTGGCAAGCGTGTTGACAACCGCAGAGCATAGTGCCCGCCCCCGCTTTGTGCATTTGAGCTATTTCGGGTGAATATATCTGCAGGTTTCTGTCAGTCCTCTACGACACCTAGTACAGGGAAGGTACTACCCTACTCTGCCCTCTGCCGGTACTTCACATATGCTACATATACGTATGCTATACACTGCGATTGCGACACCCCTGCAGCGCCGAAGTATCCGGCGAGAACTCCGCGAAAAGTGGGAGAGAATAAGTTGCCGTTGGGGGATACGCATTCTTGTTGGATTAAGTCCACAAATGTTGCGACACTAGACAGACAAACTCGTCAGTTTGTCTATCTATTATCGCAACGTCTGTAAATCAACGAATAGAAATATACAAAAATACTCGATAATTAACTATTTAATTTTATTTTCCTATCCATTACATACAAATATAACAAAAAAAAATGATCTATCCAATATAGTAAAGTCGTAATAGAATAACGTCGTAATATTACTTATATGAATTAATAGATAGTTGTACGACGGCACAACTACACTGCCACGTCTTAGTTGATTGCCGCAAAATAAGGTAACCTATAAGTTAAATAATAGCTTCATTATTTAGTAATTATCGTAAAACCTTTCGTAATTAATACTATTTATTCTTTAAGAGGTTCTAAAGAATTTTAATTGTTGTTGTTTTCAAGATGCAAATGATAACGTCCCCCCCCGCACAACATGTACGCCTATGTATCGCGTGAGATAGATTTATAAATATAAAAAAATAGGTTTTTATGATGTGTAGTTACGGTATTCTTTTTAATAAGCTGGCGTCTTTGTGTTATACGTGGCTATAGATTGCATTAACAGCTTCCCATCAGATGGGCTGTATGCTTGAGTGCCTTCGTCATGGCATGTCAAAAGCTGTTGCACAAAAATATACATATTATTATATTACAATATTTGAGATAAGTTGCCATTACCAATTAAAACTAAAATTTACCATTTCAGGAATATTTTTTCAACTAGTATTGCTCGGATCAGGCTTTATTATTTCCCATATCAATGAAATAACTTAATTTATAATGAGTTTACAATTTAATATGATTAAAATCCCTGTTGCTTGATTCATCTCAACAACGCCCTCATTGTATATTTGTGAGTAAGAATATGCATTGCCGTCGTCGTTTACTGCCTTGACGGCCCTTGCTGCCTGTTTAAAAACTTAATTCAACCAGCCCGACACAAGATGGCGTTGACCACCTAGCGACATCTAGTTTTGTTCTTCTAAAGTAAAAAGCATATCAATGTTTCAAGACCTGTTACTATAACTACTGAATAAATAAACTCTAATAAAAGGTAAAATACTTACGGTTTGATATTATAGTACCTATTTGTAATCAATAATTTTCTTACAGAGATAAAATTATAAATAGTTTCACGTATAATCATAGATGACGCTGTTACGAATACAATTAAAAGTATGACGAAAATGCGATTTTGAAGTCTAAAAGGTATCATACCTTTTAATACTTAATACTTACCTTACGTAATATAGGATACGCCAATCTATTGGCCAACGAAATCTTCATCAAGCCACAATAAATGTGGACCGTCATCAAAAACACCTCCATCATTTGTCAAACGTCGATTTACCTTTAATACTAAATTCAGTCCCTCGTCCCAAATTGATTTATGTACGAATTTATTTAACAGGGCGTACCTATCTAAATAATTATTAATTACAGCGAATTCTTAATTGAAAATTTTAAGCGATTGTATCCATACCAAAGAGACATTTTGGAATTAAATTACACAATATGTTGTCAGTTACGCTCTTAGCACGATGCAATATATGAACTTTCAGTGTTCATTGATTGTTTTGTATTCCAACAAAGAGAAAAAGTTAGAAATAAAGAAGAAAGGTTATATATTTTTAACAGTCTTGTGGGTTTTTCTCTAGTACGGTAGATATTAGTCCCTTTGTATGTACATCGTATGTACATCACAAATGTTTTATTTACAATAACAATTTTTGTTAATTAGGTATTATTTCCAGCTTAAATCAAGAATGATTATAAATATATTTTTTTGTTAGATGTGCTTCAAAAGTATTTTTTGTTTTTTTTACTAGGTCCCTATATTTATTTAAATTCAAACCAATTTTTTTTGATAAATACATACATCCCAAATCAGCTGATTATTTTCTTACAGATTTTTTTTTATTCAAAGATTGGCCTTATCGGTCAGTCTATGCGCTAATTATAAGGCCAATCTAATTCAACTTGTACTGTCTTAACTTGTATTATTTTTTTTATATTTGTTTGACTGGTGTACAAAAAAGAGTAGAATCATTATAATGTTTATCCATGGTCTATAATCTCTTACTTTATAATAGAAAGAAGTACATCACTAATGCTTACTTATGGCTAGAGTGTTCTGAGTCATAAAGCGTGCAGTACAATATAATAATATTGCTTGGACTTACCATCGGCTCATCAGTGTTCTTCTGGAACTGCACGAGGCGCACCCTGGTCACGTTCTCGAACTCAGGCTCAGTATCTTCCTCGTCTTCGGGAGGTGGTGCGGTGGTGCGACCGTTGACGGGAGGTGGAGAGGCGCGCAACGATTCCTCCCCGTACACCTCGCGGGCGACCACATCATGTGCCTGTAGTAGGGCCTGGAACAATACGTCAATTATAATTAAAACTGTTAATTGCAGCTTTAGGATGGATTTTATTATTATAACTTAGTAGCAGCGTTCTGCAGTTTAACACTAAAAATTAGCATATGTTACTCGTTTATAACGGAACTTTCTATTTCTGAAAGAGTTTTCAAGATCAGATTACAACTTTTTGAGGTTATTTGTTACAAATGTATCGAAATATAGATCCCACTTATATATTCCCATTTTAAGCAGAAATCTGTAATTAATTTGTAAATATTTTATAGTTTATATTACCTTGGAAGAATTTAGCTAACTATTTGTAAAATAATTATCCAAATCGCTTTATTAGTTTTTGAGTTTATTCATTACATACATACTTCATATTTAGAAATAATAACAGTGTAAAAAATACTTATGTTCTTTTGTCGCAGTGTAATGAGTAGAATAGTACCTCTCTCTCTTTATCAGGTATCTGTACGTGTAGTAAGAGATAGCTGAGGTACCGCAACTGATCGATGGCGGTAAATCTGATAGCGTAGCGCAATTACACCAAGACAGACAGGGAACAGCATTCCGTATTCAAAGTGGCACATTGCGACTGCAACATGCTTGCCTGGGGCTGATATCAACAGTGATCCAGCTGATATAATGATGATAGCCTAATGCTATGGAAGTTTAACAAGAGTAAAATAACCACTAGGTCAAAATGCGGCCAGGTCATACTTGATCTCTTATCGATTGAATTTATTGTCCTCGTAAACCGTCGGTCAAAGTCGTAATAAAATTATGTTAATCACTTAAGACCCATTCCTTCGCATAAAAAGAGAAGAAGTTCATACTTAACAAGGAACAGCAGGTATCTACGTAGCATACATTTGTTGATGATTTTCTTTTGCTAAGAGAGATCCTGGGTTGTGCGTTTGTAGTGTTGTTGAGGAGGTAGGTAGGTAGGAGGTTCACTTATGCCTTCTTGAGTTGTTCCAGTTGCTAAATTGTTAAGACTTATTGTTGATGGATGTGTTGAAAAACTGCTAGAAAGTTTATCAGGCATTCGTTTGACATCATTGCTCTATCATAGAAAATTAGATCTTTAGTATAAATATGAGTAATATACGTGAAGACAAATATTTTCTATTAGTTTTATAAAGACGTAGGTACGCTACTTGCATTTATGTTTCAAACATCGAAGAAGCAGTTTTAAAGTAAAAATTTAACTTATAAACAAATATCCTTCATACTAGTTTTAAAGAAGATTACTTTGAACATTTTAAAATAACATTGATAGTTATTTCTAGTAGTGTGCAAAAAGAACCAACTCAATATGCAAGGAACGAATATGGGAATATTTCAAATTCAATATATCGCCTCGAGATTGGTAGTATAAAATATATGTGCGTAGTCCATCCCTTTTCATTTTTCGCTTGACTGATTTAATCCCTTCTCGCTCGCAGCTATTACCTTAACTTACTAGAGTTACTTGTTGGCAACAAACGTAAATGCTTCAAATTCATGAGTTTTCCTAGAATATATAAGATGTATATACGTATTCAAGATGGAGTTATAAAATGGTTTGTGTTCAGCAATCAATGTAATTCAAATTTCGAACATCACTTTTCATCAATGTAAATTTACTTGATAAGCGTCTCGGAGTCATAATTAAATTAACTGAATAAGTCAGCATACTTATTTCCTCATTTTAAAAAAATGCTATACAAAACAAATTATGAACTTTAACAGATTTTGTCCTACATGTATAGTAAAATAATCTTTTCTGTAAGGTTATGCGTAGGTACCAACTCTAAAGAGTAATAAATAAAACAGTTGACCTCTTAACATGTAGCTCGTTATAAGACCTTGACCAGTGTTGAACGAAAGAGGAGTTAGTTCAATTTTGGAATTACCAATTGCACCAAATGTGTCAAACATGAAGACTATAGACTTATTTCTTCTTAAAATTTCTTTTAATGGGGGAACTGAGAAGTTTAAAAATATTCTGGTATTTCTATAATAATTAATTAGTTACGGTATTAAATGAGACTAAAAGTATGTTATTTTCTATTTTAACACTGATCGAAAGAAAAAACAAAGACAAAAAAAAGTAAACATAATCGAATCTATTTACGATATAACGTCAGAACATGATGAAGGTCTCCCAAATTTAATAAATCCGCTGCAGATTGTGAGTATAAATTATCAGCGCATCCCTTTTCATTTTTCGCCCGGCTGCTCTCGCATCCGTGAAAGCCTTCACCGATATTGGTCCAATAATCCGTTGCCGCAGATATGGCCGAAACGTGGCCGTTGCATAGCGTTGCTTTCAATTGGTATTCGAGTGCACTGCTCATATACTACGTACATATGCAGATTTGATTTTTGCGGGATGTTTTCCAATATTCTACATAGGTTGTGTACATGGCATGCGACGGGTATAATAATATACATAAGAAAACTAGATATTCAGTATGATTTTTAAACTATAAATTATGCTCCTTGTTATTTGGTTACTGGCGCAGTGACAGTGATACTTTCTTGTGCGTATATGCGTATTTATGTGATGATATTTGTGTTTGTTTTGTCTGGCTGTTAGTATATGTAGTTAAGTTATTAGTTTGTGATTTCTCTGTTGTCTGATGCTTTCGGTGACTTAACACGGAGTCAGATCAATGAGATGTTGTGTGAATCCAATAGAATAGATTTTTTTCAGATTTAAAAATATTATCATAGTCAATCGGAAGCGATCTGTGAAGTCAAATAAAAAACCGAGGATTAAGTAGATGAGAACCGTCGCAAATCTATAATTAATTATTCCTTAATTTTACAAAATTTTCTTAAAAGCAAGTCAGAAGTCAAGTGTGATACTAGATACCTAAACGGAGGCTAAACTGTTTCATAATTACCCTTTGAATTGGAAGCGGAGTTCGGGTAAACCGCAGACCGCGAAACTTGTTGCGACTTCGAGTTCGGTTTTCGTCAAACAAATTGGTTGGATCACAAGGAAATTGTTGAAGTACTAAGTGTATTGACAAAATTTAAAATCATATTATAAAGTAAGAATGTTATATTTATTGGCGGCATTGATAAATCAGTGGGCAAATTATCTTTTTGATGTATTAATTCTATAAAAAATTTAAACTCTTCATGATTCATGACTCTTCTAATCATGAAAAAATCTGCGGTCTATCTCTTTATGAGTTGTCTTCAATGCTATAATTTATTTTATTTAAAACTAATGAACTAGTTAACCCACCCTTGCTTCGAATAGGTGCAATGAGGATATAGAACGCATAGAAAAAAGCGTTTGCAATGTAAGCGCAAAATAAATGTTTATTTGTGACATCACATTGGGAAACTCAAAAATTTTCAGTGATTTTCCACTATATTATGCTTGTATTAAACTTATAAACCTTCCATATTAATCATACTGTATTATTTAATGATCTAAGCATAAATAGGGACAGATATACAGAGGAAAGTGTCTTTGTTTTATACTGTGTATTGATATGTATCGTAATTAACTCGTAAAAACTTTGGCTTGGCTATATGTGTATGTTTCAATGAAGATATATATAAAAAATCTCAGCTAATAGAATTCTCCTCAGAGAAGGACCTCCTTTATACACTTACTTATGAACTTCGCGGTTTTATCTATTACTAGAACTTACCAAGGCTACTATTGTATCGTGTGATTGCTACTTTTGGTGCTAGCTACAAAAGAGTAGGAGTTTTATAAAACTTTTGCTAACATATCTTTGTGTATAAAAGTTTCATGTCACGACGTTTGTCCAGGATGAATTTTGAAAGTATTACATTTGATCAATTCTGCTTACTGCGCATAGTTTGATGGAACTTGAGAAAAAAGATCGTTAATATATCAATTTATAGTCGCAATATTTTTTTATGATTAACATATACGAGTATAGTTAAGGAAACACGACGTCTGTCGGAACTGCTTGTATATATATATATGGTTTATTCTACACATAACGGCTTTGTTAATATATAAAATAACAGACAGTTATAATTAGGTTAATTTGTGTGTGAGTACATTATGATTAGAAACCGGATTCCACAAAGGCAATCCGCAGATGCTACTGCTTAATAATAATATGATACGGAACTTATACAATGTCGCATAATTAATTATGATATATTAATTATGGTTAATACATGCAATATTGTATAAGTTTAGTATCATTCCTAGATAATTAGCATAAAGCACTTGTGTTACGAATTTTGGTCAACAGATGAATTATAAATAATATAATATCCCTTTTATAGTATATTCTTAATACAGAAAATTGTATCAACAAAATGTACAATTAATTAAAAAGGAGGATAAAAAATAAAAGATGATGTTGTGACAAAAATACAGAAGGAATGTTAAGATAGATATATATAAAACGGATAGATGAAAGTAGAATGACTGCACATATATAAAGTGGAATTGAATGGAAAGTCTGGTATAGGACGACCGAGGGGAACATATCTTAAGCAGGTAGAAGAGGTACTAAAGAAGAACGAACGTATATGAAAGGACTAATGCGAGTAAGGGAAGCATGAGAGGTATGCCATGATCGTAACAAGTGGATATCCATAGTCTCTGCCTTCCATAAGAATCAGGCGTGATGTATGTATCTAAAAAATTAAATATTCAAAGTTGTAAGTTACTCAATAAAGCAGATTTAACGACGATATACACAAATAATAGAAAGGGGTTCAAAAATAAATTACCTAGTATAATGGCATAATAAAGCCTATGAAAAATGATAATGACAAAAAATACGTCTTCGTCAGTATGCAGCCTTTTTGTATCGCACTTATAGTAAATTCAACCTTTGCACTATCAAAAGGCGAACCTCCTTTTACGATCAGTGACGCACGACTTAATGGATCGGCCATGAAGGGACAGCATATACTATATATCTGAAGACATTTAGATCCTTACTCACATGTGGATATTAAGTAAAGCCTTTTAAAATCTTTTTTTTAAATGCTGTATAATTAAAACCGAGGTGCTGAGGTAACCGACTGATGGTGGTATATTCAGCCAAAAAAACGTAGCACAAATGCAACAGAGCGGAGATGGGAAGCCGAATTCCCGTAGCGAAGCTACACCCTGCCCAGAGCGGCACTTACAGCCGAAATTCTGTCAGTGGACGTTCAACAGCTTCTATGATAATTAATTATCATATCATCGTGCTTTAAGTCGAATATTTGCCCACAGCCGTAGATTAAGGTAATTTCGTCTTTACAATTAACAAAGATTTATTTGCGGATTTCTTTTAATATTTCACCTATCGACTGGATTCATTTAATTGCGAATGTACATGATATTTACGCAGCTATAGCTTCAAAGTGTACTCAATTTGTTTGGTCACTATGATCATAGATTTAAGTCACCTACATTTACATAGGAAGTATTTTTTATTTATTTGTATTTAATGTGCACACTAAAGCAGCAGTTTTATTAAATATCTTAGCGAAAGCATGAATTCCCATGATATTTTAAGGGTTCCCAGGGAATCCTAAGTCAATGATTAAAGACACTTCGGCTAGATCAGTCATTGGTCAGTATTTTTTACGGCTGCTGCCCATCCCCGCTCTTTGAATTTGAGCTGCACTGTTTTGGATATACCGCTATCTGTCGGTTCTGGTACATTAGTCACCTCTTACGACACCTGGTGCAGTGGGAGGTACTATTCTATTCTGCCGAAACATTAAGGCACACGGTAAATATGCTTAATATAATCGTGTAGGCAGATTAAAAAAACGCAAAGCAAATATTTCTTTTTAGATCCAACTCTAGTGTAAGTAGCTACATAAGTAAACGGGCCGGGGTTCTGAATGTGGCCCGGACATTTCCGCGGGAATCCCTTGATAAAAGCTAACGATATTGAAATGAAAGAGCATTCGGAAGAGTCCGTTAGACACATGTCAATAGATAAGTGAAAGTCATAGCATCAGTATCTTTTTTACCTTAACCTTTTATATACCTATTCAATAGGCCAATGTATTAAATTTTATCAGTGATTATGTATGACGTTGTATACTACTACTATATTTTATTTATTTATTATCTTTAGAGCATATGCATTGTTTTTCTTGATGATCAACTCATAGCAGCATTTAATTAGCCGTTGGAAAGCTTTATGTAAATTAACTGAAAATATTTGTTATCTAAATAAAATCTTTATATATGAAAATTTTGTGTCACGGTGTTAGATTCTAGTGAATGGATAACTGTTTGCTAACTGTGTATAGTTTGAGTTAACTTTAGAAATAGGATACTTTATTTCTCAATTTGCAGTTCCAATATTGCTATTATGATAAACACATAGATTAAATAGGACGTCTGTCGGGTTAGTTAGTAAAATAAATTTTGCTTTTTTAAATCAATTGGAAGTCGTATTGATATTATTTTCACCTTCGATATTAATTTCAACTTTATATCTCCACGCACTAAAGAAAAATCTCTAGATAGATCGACAACAAAGTCTTATGAAGATATATCCTTTCGAGGTCTGTGCCTGTTATTTTTCATCACGTGTCCTTTCGAATTCCCACAAAGAATGGCTTCTAGAATGATCGTTATTCGAATTGTTCGTCCACTTTGTGCGGGTGGATGTCTTACCCTGTAAGATACGAAGAGAGCAATGTTCGGGGTTTGATTGCGTGCGTCTAAGGAGATTTTTTAATTTATTTAGTAGGACAAACAACAAGGTCATGAACCTAAAAAGCGGATATGAAGCAAAAATATGAGAGCAATCGTACACCACGTACGATGCTTTTATTAGTATTGCTTTAAATATATGTTGCCATGAATATATTATAAACACATTTGGGAGCATAATGCATCCTTTAACTTATATCAAATTAAACTTAAATAAGATACAAAAATTGAGTCACATACATATTTATTCCGGCTTATGAGATTCGTAGAAAAACAAAATACTTACAACTATAAAAAATAAGAGAGTAGAAGCAAAATAAATGTAAACATTTTTATCGAAGGAAAGATAAAATATGCTTACTTCAATGGACAAAATAAAACAAACAATGGAATCGAATTATGACCAGTTAAATAAATTTAGTCATTGGAATGGAAATGCTTGAAATGAAATTAAGTTCATCCATAACGACATTACCCAACTGGGTTTCGTTTCACTTCTGTTTTTTGGGCGAAAACAAATATTTGTTAACATATAAGAGCAAGTTTATATATCGAATACATATCTAACTAGAAAAGAGTGTGATCATGGAGAGAAATGTTTATATTATCACGATGGGGGTACCGCCAGAGTAGAATAGTACCTGTACCAAGTGTCTTTATAGACTGATGAACTGAAAACTTGGTGTACCCTTCCGAAGCAGCGTACCTCAAATGCAAGACGGGCCGAATGGCGTAGATGATCCTATGCGATCCTAGCTTGGGTTTGATCCCAACCTAGGACAAATATTTATATACCGATATTTATGTTTGTTCTGTATCTGGGTGTTATAAATATGTATTTAAGTTTTATATTTGTAATTCCTTTATTGTTTGATGTCCATAATTCAAGTGTTTTAATCGACTTACCATAGAGTCAGGTTAATGGTATGAGATGTTTATTTTTTTAATAAAAGAAAAGAGGACGGAATTCTGATTCCCGTTGCGGAGCTACGTTCTGGGATTACCCTTTTCCCTTTCTTGCGGAGGTGGTATGTCCAGCAGTGGACATTATACGGCTGCTATGAAGATTGTAAGAAGATGTTAACAAGGGGTTACAAAGGTGATAAAGATATAGAAAACAGGTTGAAAGTAGGAAACACAGTAAATAGTATATATATATTCTTGCAAGAGTCATGTCGCCGATAGGTATACTTTATAACAGAGATTTATCAATGGTATATCAAGTGGAATACAATAGTGATCAAGCTGCCAAAATTACGAAGGGTCAGCTAATTTAGGATATTTTTGATAGAAGTTTTTTTACTTTGACATCTTACTATATTTACTGTCGCTTCTTTATACTTGTATTTTATATGAAATTAATATAAATTTAAATAAACATCGTAGCTTCTCCGAGTCATTAGTGATATTGCAAATAAACGCAGCAAACCCCGAAAAGTCGGCTGCTACACTGCAAGGGATACGTCACTGTTCACGTTTAAGGTAAAGAATTCTTCGATACTTTGCTGTCATGTGATTTTTTTTTATTTTAGATGTAAAGGATAGATTGGAAACTACAATATCAAACTGTATCCACCGATTATGTTATTATTAAGTTATTTTAGATTGCACCTTCATGTTTTTAAATTTAAAAAGTCGTAATTCCGTCATAAAATATTACGGATTATTTGTATGCACGTTGATTAAAGACCCAGGAAGAGGATTAAAACTTTCACGGTAATGCACGACGGAACATAATTTCAATATGTATACAGACAAAGTTGGGATGGACCGCCGTATTTAAATAAACATCAAAGCAGTCCGACACAAACGAAACGATAAGATTTTGATATTAGCAAGAAATCTTGCCCTGTTCTACAAAGGATCTTTGGAAAATTGTTTTAGTGAGAAACCAAATATTAATATTTGTATGGAATTTTTTGTTTCACAAATTTCAACTCGCTTTCGTTTGATCTGTTACATAAAAGATATTTTGCCGGCGTTTCTATATAATATTATGGGTGTGATCTTATCATTATATATACACATATGTATTTATATATTTATTGCAGCAACTTGGATCACTCACAAAATGTGTACATGCATATTTTGTAACAACAAGACAGCTGCAACAGAAACGTTGTCCTGTTTGAAATATGAACGTTTCATTCGGTATAACAATATCAAATTAAAATATTTTTTATTCTATTAGGTCTAATTATACGCACTTAAATATATATATAAAAGAATATTTAAAAAAAAATATATTTTGGTTTTTGGTTGCTAATACAAAAATACTTGTTCACCGAACACCGAAAAAATTACTTATCTTAAGCATTTAAAACATTTTCATGCCATACCATGATAAAAGACCATTCAGTGATGTCTTGTAACAAGTCCTGGTACAAGTTCAACTGATGTGATATCTAATATCTTGCACGGAACGAAGGAGAATATATTAAGGAGTTGATAAACTCTATAAGTTTATTTTTATATTTACTATTATTATCTATATTATACTATTAATAGTATCTTTATCTGTTACTATGTGTATATATATATATATTTTATTTATAAGGTACTTATTTACTTATCTGGTACACTTTTTAATCAGCATCAGATCAAAATAGTTTGCAGATTATACTCGAATAACAGATATAACGGACAAAGTACTCACGTAGCAATATAACGCATAAATATAACGCAATAGCATTATAACGGTAAAAACTGACTTTTATGAAGATTTTCAAGATCACCCTTACAAACGAGGCTGTTAAACTCTTAGAAAATTTTCCTCAGTTGCATAAACGGATTTTCAATAAAAACAGGTTACACTTGTAACAATTAAAAGAAGTTATTCCAGAAGACTATCATAATTTTTAGTATAACTTACTAAATGTATAGATAAAATATTTTCCTGTACACCATTTGTGTATATTCTTGAGTACTATGAGACCCCAGTGTTGTACGCAGGAATCTCTGACATACTGTAATGTTCTGCGATTTATTAACATTTTCTTAACAATCAACATCATTAGATTTCGCATTATGATTTCCATACAGACAGGCATACTTTTGCATTACTTTTATATCAACGAACTGAACAAACTGCGGCACAAGTTTATATATTATCATGTATTGTATATTTATGTAAATCTCGAGATTGTGTTTTTCTCTTATTTTACGAACGATTATGAATAAGAAGATACATTAAATATATACCTCATATAACATTAAGATTGTATATATGTCCATAATCTGAACACCTATTTTTAAAAACTGTTAAGGAGGTTTTGTGTAACGTTGGACGTGAACAATTCGACTTAAATAAATATAATTTGTACTATAAAATGTGGAACATTTCCAAAGCATTATGAATTTACTCAAGTTCACTCAGATCTTACGAGGACAAAATTTGATAGAACTGCCAAGCTTTAGGTACTTTGAGTCGACTAAGCAGGTTACTTAAATGATTAGTCAACTACCTTCTTTGTCGGGTATTTCAATCATTACTATTGGGGTATTACATATTTTTACGTAGTTATTCACAATTAGCTATCTGCTTTTCTTTGTTTACTTACATAATGATTTTCCGGTATTATACTGGCATCGAAGAAAAATTTAGTTTTTCCTTAGGATTCAAGTTATCCACATGACAAATTTAAATCGGTTTAACAGTTAATCCGTGGAAGCATAACCGGTTTGAACCATGAGGTAGACCTCAAATAAAAGTCGCCTGTATACAAACTGCCACTGCCAAATAGTATTCGGCAGAGGCAGTTTAAAAGGTGTAAGAGAATAAAATATCTTTAAGTCATAATATTGCCATCGCGCTAGATCCTTGTGTTATTACGAGCGACTATAGGCTGCAGTAAGGTTTATTATCACGCGCAATATATACTTGTTTGTCAACCCAGACTAATAAAAAAGAAGTTAAGAATTCTTTCAGGTTGTTTTAGGCGAAGATTGCCGGCGTTAGCGTCTGTTCGTACAAATGGAAGTAACGCCAAATTCCAGTTTAATATTCAAACTGAAACATGACGGTGATCTATCTGTCTGCTATCGAATTATCAGCCACTGCAGACTCGTTATTGACGTGTACGCTATCAGATGCCGGCCGCGATTAATTCGATCATTCGGTATTGAAGGCATGCGCTTTGACAGGGTAGGCACGTAATTTGAACAGGGTATGCGGATGGTTGCATGCATGATACAAGTTTGATATTAATAGTCAGATTGGCTATTTTTTGAGAATACTAGACTTGTGTTTGCGATTTTGTTGGCGTAAACTTCAATTTATTTTCTAACCTCCTGATTTTCTGGAATCAAAACATCTCACTCCTAGACTCTTGCTTTAACTCGAAATAATATATGTCCCATAATTCTTGAAAAGTTGCGTCTTTTTTTTGCTAATTTAATTGAAATGTCAAATTCTTTCAAAGTAGATTTCAATACATGTTCAGAAAAAATACTTTCTGAATAATTTGCAAAATTTTGTTCATAATACGATCATTTACGTCAAGTGCGAAATGTCACGTCAATTACATACGGTTTTGAGTTGTTGCAGTGTTCATCTAGAGGTGCGATATGCCTTTCAAATCTCTTCAAAATTACCTCACCGGACAGTGAAAGTCAGACATAAACATACTACCGTACTTAGTAGTATTACTTTGGTTGATAAATTTTATTAGTTAGAATGTATTTTAATCAGCAGGTTTGACTAAACGTAAGCCCAAGCAAACGCATGAAAATTTTAATAAGTGTTTGGAATAAAATAATTCAATTAATCAAAAGAAATGTATACGAGTAGCTTAGCCAGAATGTAGTTAGCGGACCGTACCACAGACATTTTTTGCTTGCAAGGTATAATACTAAATTGTACTCATATCACTATTTATCATCATCTTATAAGCCATAAGACGTCCTCTGCTAGACATAGGCCTCCCCAAGTAATCTCCAATAGGACCGGTTGTATGCGGCCTGTGTCCAGCGCGATCCTGCGATATCACTATGATTATGTTAATGATTTAAAATATATATATATATTAAGTAGATTATTACTATTCTTATACATTATTGGCAATCGTAAATAAAATATAAATTGCTTTCTTAACATGAAATAGGAAATTGAAGATTCATTAAATGGTTTTCCTTTTAATTCGTTAACAATCGTTTATTTTTCTTATATTCTTTCCAATCTGTACCTGACATAAACGCTTAACCGCAGGTAGAAATATAAAAAGGGTATAATTGTTCATCGTGAGTTATCTGAATTATGTAATAAACCTAACATCAAACAAAAAGTCAAAATTGTTAGAAGACACCAAAATAAAAATGGAAGATAATAATTGATCAAAGATTGATAATTTATTACATTCATCTACTCTGTATTACAGGCATCAATTATGTGTTATAAATAAACTAAAGGATTTTTTTTAACAGTTATAAATACCGGTCAAAAATTACACGAAACCACGTTTCGCTGCCATAGGTAACACATTCTCGAAGACTTTCGACTTGAGACACTGAGGTATGTCGGACGAGAAGATGTTTCTCAGTTTTCCAAACGCTGCCCAGCCGAGATTGATTCGGTGATTGACCTCTTACTTAATATAGACTTACCTAATTAGACTATTCAGGTTTCAGCATGACCAATTCGAAATAAGTTTTACAAAGTTTAATCATTTCCATTCCAATCTAATCGTAAAGGTATGTTTAAAGTTGTTAAACCATGTTTGCTGGTCGCCTTTAACTGTATTTAACTGCATTTAGCCAAATGCAGGTATTATAGCTCGCTTAGACCCGGATTACGGCTGCGATAGGTTGGAAGTAAAGGGATCATTTGCTTACCGATATCTGTTTTACTGTTAGAATTATTTGGGCCTATATGGATCACTATTGTATTATATTGTACCAAACACAATAGTATTATTGAAGTGGAAATAATAATATCTGAAGAAGGGTTGGTTTTTCCACTTATTCGTAATTTGAAACAGTTTTTTTGTTATACACATTGTAAGACGAACATGTTTTAGCGAGAGCTAAAGATTGATGAAGTACGCTACATTATTAAGTCCTTAAAAAATGCAAACGCACGTGATGGAATATGTTTTATTTAAAATATAAGTTGTTGATTTTGATTATATAATGCAAGAATATTCAAGTGGCGTAGCGGCAGTAGAGAATGGTATCAATAGATGGCGGTATATTCACCATTTTGAATTGTCGTAAAATATCATCTTTCACATTTAATCTCTCTTCTACGCCATCTTGAGATTTCACTCAAGAGAATATCAGAGTATTCTCATACTCTTATATACCAAGTAATATAAACCTGAGTTAATATGTTTTACTAGATAAATCTGCAAAATGTCCCGTTTAAATAAGATTTCGCAACTAAATACAGAATATTCGTATCGTTTTTAAGCGTACAGTTCCAACCTGTCATTGGATTATAAGGTCGATACCGAGTCGTAAACCGATTTCGAGCTCGTCCCATATTCTCGTGTCTTTCGATTACGCTCCTGATAGTGAATCATCGACCGATTCATGTGTCTATACACCGAGAATTGGATAGCATTTCAATTTAATTACTTTAAAAGTTTGAAAATACATTCAATGATGTTCTTTTGAATTCGCTGTAAAATTGATTTCTGCAATGTTTACGTAGTTTAAAAAGCTGTAATATTTATTTATCGCAAAAAATCATATAAGATATTAACAACAATGACGAAAACCTGTGTTTTTTTTTTATAAATTACTTAATCTACATAAATAAAAATGAACAGTCGAAATGAAGGTATGCGCGACCATAGAACGCCTGCACTAAATTGAATAATGTTTTTTTGTTGGATTATATGCAATCAATTGATTTCTTGATCAATGAGTATGTAAGGAAAATTTGGTTGGTAAAGTTTATAGTTTAGAGACCCAAGAGCAGGATTAAACTCCCATGGGGTTGAACATAGGCTGAACAGGATTAAATTGTACTGATGATTGTACTTACATCTACATATGTATTAAGATGAAGTCGGGGCGGTCACTAGTAACTTATAGATTCTCTCCGTGTCTGCAGTTGATTGAATATGAGTTGCCCTCGTTTTGTTCTGGTAATTGTCAATTATTTTGTATGCACGTTTTAAAAACCGATTACGCTTCTATTACATTAATGTTTAATGCATATTAAATAGCTTTATACAACAATTTGCTTAATTACATATCTTTTCCAACAGGTGCTTTGTTTAGTTTTTGGTATTAAATTCTACATTATTTGAAAGCATGTATTTGGCTGCATTGGCAGAAACGTCGATTTATGGACTATCATATATATGTATGTTTAATCTAATTATTGGGTATTGTATGTTTAATTGATATCGGTATATCGGAGAGCGTTGACCTTTGTTAAAGTTTCATGTTTTCATGAAGTTTTATATTTACACTTCCGTGTAGATAAATAAATATACACTGTCAGACTTGTAGTATTTGACATATATAAAGAGACCGGGTATGAAAGTTATCATTAAACATATCTTATGTTTAACTCTTTGTATATAATAACGTAATGCATACCAATAAAAATATTTTGCTTGTGTTTCTTATGTCAGATTGTACGGATGTCGAATTGCCACTATTCGATTTTGAATTTATCAGTTAGGTGTATCGGCATTTAGAAATTAAGCATGTTGGCAATTCTAAAGTCCATGCGAACTAAGACGTAACTGTAACTACTATCGTTATAGGTAAATTAGTGACGATTTTCATCATCATATCAGCAATTGGAACGCCACTCTTGGAATTAGGCCTCCCCAAAAAATGGGGGAATTTTGCCCATAATTGCCCACAGAGCGTAGCTTCGCGACGGATATACCACCATCTATCGGTTCTGGTACCTCAATCGCCTCTTATGACATCTGATACAGGGATAGAGGCAATATGTTATTCTGCCGGTACCACACAGTATAATTTTATTTATTATAAGTTAACCTCTATCCATTAGGGGACATCACGGGATTTGCTGAACTCGTGTGCAATAAAGCAATAAATAGTTTTTTTAGTAAATTTAATTAAAAAGTTAGCAAAAGCAATAATTTCTTCACTTGTATGCCTCAAAACAGCAATGGCAGATATAGCCCCTGGAAACGCAATATACCGGTCGAGCTCCGAAACTGCGATATCGTTGTTTGCCAACTCCTACCGGCGCACTAGTTTACACAGTTGCTGCTTGTAATACTGTGTAATACTCAACGACAGTATATATATATAAAGGCGCCAGATTTAAGCAGTATTTAAATTTCGATTTTCGAAATTCGAATTATCGATTTGCTATTGTCATTTAATTCCTAAACGTAACACCGTCGCTAGTATAAAAAAACAACCGACCTAACTTTGTTGGCGAGGTTTTCAAGTTATAATTGCGTCTGCGTGGTTATTTTATTAAGAAAACGATTTTTGATTTACTGTTATTAAATTAAGGTAAGGGTTCTTGCAACTTCGTTGCTATGGCTAATTGTGTTCATATACATTTATACGTTATAATTTACCCATATTAAATTCTAGAACTTTTAAATTAAACTTTAAAGAATAGTTTTTAATAAAAATATTATACACGTATTTCATAACTTTTAATGAAGAATCTTTATGCTTAATTAATGGCATTGCATTCATTAAAATAATTGAAAAAGTAACAATAGAATTACAGCAGATTCATACTAACTTTTCATCACCAAAACCAGGGATTCCGTGTAAAAAATTTCTAGTTTCTAACCCTTATAGTTTAGGCCCAGCGTTGATATATCAGCTTCTCTTTCATGTATACATAGTTCAGCTCTTTTAATTATTCGGATATATGCCTGGAAAGGTACATACAAATCTACACTATGTTTCTCTTCACTTGCTTTCGAGATAGGTTCGGGTAAATCAAAACGCTGTTGATCGATTTTTTTGTATACAGTTTAATTAATACAGCAAGAATCTACGGTTATCTGAATAAAAAAGTGTTTTTAGTTATTCATTAGTCAACCGTAGTTATTTGTGGTATGATTAATTAGACATATATATTTAACAATTATATTCATAATTTAAATATGAGACAAGACTAGCAAGAACAATGCACAATAGAAATACGAATATAAAAATATCTGTGTCTAGTACACAGAAGCGTAGATTTCTTTATCGTAATTATTTTCAGCAAGTTAATACTGGCTGTGGAGTACTAGTAGCGCAGTATAGTAGTATATATACCTCCATTTGTATTAGGTGGCGTAAGAGGCGACTATGGTACCAAAATCGACAGATAGCTGTATATACATACGAGACAGTGTAGCCCGAATGAAAGGGTGGGAATAGGTAGCAGCATCGATGTCGCAAAGCTACGCTCTGCGATTGCTACCACGCTTTCCCAGCGCGGCAATTATGGGTAACACTTCCCCGATTTTGAGGAGACCTATGTCCAGCAGTGGACGTGCAACGGCTGATATGATGTATTTAATAATGTATAATTATATTTACATAATATCTCACGTGAGTTGGATCATGCAAAGGTCATCCGCATTTATCTCATCTCATACCTCATCATACCTATTTCTACCGCCAAATAGCATTGCTATGTTTTCGTTTGAAGCGTATTTATATTGATATCCTTGTGCTATTATGAGCGTATTTAGGCTGCGGTGACGCTTACTATCATGCGGACCGTATGCTTGTTTGTCAACCCGGCCTCTCTCATACATTAAACTAACTTGAGATTAAAGCATTTTTGTTACGGATATTAAAAAACAGAGGGATTTTAAAATTAAATATTTAGAAAAAATATTTATATGTAGGTTTATTTTACTTAAACCAATTTTGTTCGAAGTTTTCAAGATTAAAAGATTTGTTGTAAACATATTATTAAAATTAAATTTAAGGATTTTGAAGTTCATATTCAATTTCTCTCGTCTCTCGTTATAAAGGCATTTTATATGCATATCTTAATTTATGGATGAAATGACATTTGGTGTCGTTTTGTACATAATTACATTTAGTTGAATTCCCGTTTTCGAGTTCCCAAACGCAAAACCGTATCACTTAGTACGAATTACCAGCGTAATATCCATTTATCCAGAAATAGTTTCGTAGCCAGACAAGTTAAGCGCCAAAATTACGACAGTGGCGTTGTTTGCGAACTCATACTGGATGTTAGTTTACACTGCGCGGCTTGTTCAGGCATGTTAGCTAAGATATAATAAATTTCGAGGCAATGGATTAGTCGTTAGACGTATCTATCTAGTCAAGTAATTTATTTCGGTATATAGGTATTAGACATTTTATAGGATGACCAGATTTTAACGTAAGAATTTATTTTGACTGAAAGAATTACATAACTCTATCAATGAAATTTAATTTGAATAAATGAAGTAATGTATATAAACAATTTACTTGTGAAAATTCAGTTACTGTTTTCTACTTAGATGACATTTGTTATAAAACTACTAGCGGACCTGAGTGACGTTGTCTTGATATATATAACGTATAAGTGATATCCCCGTGCCGACCGTACGTTTGTCCGTCGAAAATCAAATCCGATTCAGAATTTTAAGCTAATAGCTTTGTTGGATTAAAGGGACGGAGGAACGGGGAGGGGGTTGCATGAAATCAGCATACATTCGAAGTTTAAAACACAGTATTAACTATATTTCTAGGTATTTATAATAACAAGCATTCAGAGTGCCCATTTTATTACTTACATTACTGCAGTTACACTCGGTTATAATAGTAGTCGTAATTTATTCGGGATATCTGTGTCCAAACTGCAGTGTAACTATTTAGCCACACTAGTCGCTAAGCTACAAAGCAGTTTACTTGTCTTACACATTTACCTCGCCTTAATGCTCATGTATATCCTAAATGACTGAATCCTTATTATAAGCGGCATAAAGTTCAAAAAAGCAAAATATGGAGTACCATCCACCTAAGGAGTACCATTAACATTTTTCTGTCTTAAATCACTTAAAACTTTGGACATAAAGGTCTGGTTGAATTCCTGCGCCAACACAATGATGATAGACGAGTTTGGGTACTTTCGGCAAATTTGCTTTCCATATTTATTAATTAATTGGATACACCGAAATAAGAATCTTAAAACATTTGTGATACGGATATAAGATAACATAACAAGAATATAATACATCATATTAATGTTTGTTTTGGGTGGGGTTCGAATTCACAAGCCTTGGCACACAAGATAGGCAATGTGCTAGTAACATCCTTGCGATAATACGCCAACGGTATGTATGTTTATTGAATTATTAATATAAATAAAAAACCATCAAATGCGCTATCGGCACCGACAAAATTAATAAATATAACTATTGCTACAGGTAATTTGTGTAAAGTTTAATGTCGTTACAACTGTATGTAAATACCACAGTCGTCAGGTTAATAGGAGAGATAAATACATATGTTAATTGACAAAAAGTCTTCAAATAATCATTACATTGGTCATCATCAAAATATTCGTCTACTCTTTCAGATATAAACCTTCTGATGAAGGATCGCTGTCCATAAATGCCACAGCTGTGGTCTCAATAGCTTTCCTGCGTGACTTGAGTGCCGCTGTTTTTTGTTCGCCTTGATTTGCAATTGGGTTACGCTATATCGGATGGATATCTGTCGGCTCAAGTACATTAGTGATCTCTGACGTCACCTAAGAATACAACTCTATCAGTAACCCTCATGTTTATTATTATTGTATAGGCTCTCGGATTTGTGCGGCTATACCGTAACTAACCGTAAAACGAAAGGGAAACCCCAACAAAATAAATACTATCCCATTTAGTGGTACAAGTAATGCAAACTGACCACTTTCTCGTTTAGGCACTCATTCGGCTGGCAACAATGTACCCTAATGTGGCAGATAAACTGGAATAGCATGATAGCAGTTTTAGCAGGAAATTGCATTTGTGATAAACAGTTGCAATTTTGTGTAAAGTTTAAATTTACTCAAATTACACAAAATTTTCGAATATAAATATGTTGTATGCATAGATGTTAAAGTTTTTAGTTGCAATGCCAAGAAAATAATACAAGGCATACAAAATGACGTCTTATCTATAAAACCAAATAACAGTTGAACGTCTACCTGTAGCGTTTAGGAAATATCATAAAGCGTGCATTATAACTTATTTTAGGCCATCAAAGAAAATCAATCACTTCCTACCACATGTCAGGTACAATATACTCTTTCAAGCTGATAATCAGGTGTTTATTAGCCTAATTGTGATAATGGTGTCTCTTATCGATCAAACCAAACGTAACATTCATAAAATATTTAAAAAAATCATTTTGGTTTTGGAATAAGTAGATTATACATATACTGTAATATTTGCGATTCCGTTAATACTAGTTTCACCCAAGTTAAATTGTAGAACTTTCATACAAACTTTAACCCCCTATTATTAACTCAGAGACAAATTTAAAAAAAATCATCTACACGTACTCCCGCGTACGCTCTCCTACGTTATAAAAAAAGACCTAGCAAAATTTCTAATTTCTAACTTGTATACATTATACCTTGCGTTGATATCTTAGTCAGTCAGTTTAGTCTTATTTATAAAGATGTTAGGGAAAGTAGTTTCAAACTATGTGTACTAATTAATACGTAATAGTCAATGTTAACGTGTTTTGGGCGGTATCTTATATCCTAGTTAATGTCAAATTAGTCGTCGTAATTAATTAAGGATATAGGATAACCGATACCAATAAGCTATGTACATACGGTTACAGATCTACGTACACAAATCTGTCCAAATGTTGATATTAATAATCCATTATAACATTTCTCTTTCTATCGTGATTGACTGAGCATCTGTAGATCTGTAGCTATGCGGAAAAGATTTTGAAAAACGACTGTTGTTATAGCATTCTCTATTAACAAAAATGTTACACGAAGACCGCATTCAAAGGTCGTCTGTATACCGGTGAGATAAGCAGTGAAATAACTGGGTAATGTGACATAATATCTTCAAGTCACAAAATTGGGAACGTGCTTGTGATATATTTGTGATATTACAAATGTACATAAGCTGCAGGGACACTACAACGCGGGCTGTATTCTTGGTTATCGAATTAGTGTAAGAGAAAAAAAGCGGATCAGAAACAAGGAACAATAAAATATGTATCTAACTAAAATTATTTCGTAAATTATAGCAAGAACATAAAATTACCGCCAATACTAAAACTAGTTCGCCAATCAAAGCGCCCTATTTGAATACATACTTTTCATTGTTTTCAATAATAAAACTTTTCGTTCATCATCATTATACCGGCTATTTAAAGTCTACTTCGAGACATAGACCTCCCCAAGAAAGGGGGGAATTTTGCCCAAAATAAGCTGGTTAAGCAAACACGCTTATTCGCAAAAACAATTGCGCAGCTAGAGAAGGCAATCGCAGAACGCAGCTTTTGCGACAGGAGTACTGCTGCCCATCCCACCCTGTGCATTTGAGCTGCACTGTTAATGATTTATATTTCGCACTCTTGGTTCTGGTACCTTAATCGTCTCTTACAACATTATTCTTCTCTGCCGTACCCCATGGAAAATTCTTGTTAAAAAACTCATTATTAAAATATATTTATTGCTATTTTAACCAATGAGTTTTTTAACAAGAAATATTGTTGCTGATATGAAAAACTAAGAATAAAACAATAAGTTATACGAATTATAAAAGTAATGAATCGCAGTTTTTAAGAATTGTTACAGAGTAAATAATTATATCAGTAAAATAAATGTAACATTCAGTGAACAACGCACCAAAGTTCAATTATCGAATGCACGTTCATTCGGTCAGAACGCAGCAATAAACTGTAATGCGAATTAACCGGTGTGCGGATCGCTGTAATGTAACCAGAAAATTGGGTGTTCAATCCATTTGGAAATTCGCGAATTGTAGGTAAGTAAGAGTATCAATTTTTTTTTATTGATATGTATTCTCGTAGTTTTGAACTTAATACTGAGAATCTATATAACAATGTGTATATGTGTATATCTATGACGGGCCCGATGGCGTAGATGGAAGTGATACTGTCTTATGAGCCAAGGGTCGTAGGTTCGATCCCCACCCAGGACAAATATTTATATGATGGTATTTGTATTTATTCCGTGTCTGAGTGTCAAAACTATGTATTTAAGTATTATATTTGTAATTCCTCTATTGTCTGATTTCCGTAACACAAGTGCTTTAAGTGACTTACCACGAAGTCAGGTTAATGTACGAGATGTGTGAATTTACGTTATCTTTACCTTTCTTTATATATGGAAACATAAGCTGACTGACTGATTAACGCAGTTCCTAAACTATAAGGGAATACCCTTGAATTTTTACCCAAGGTTTCCTTTTATAACATAGGGAAGCAATAAGAAAGGATTTTTAAAAGTTCACCCTCTAAGGGGGTAAAACCAGGATGCAAGGTCAGTATAAAACTTTGCTGTTTTTGAAGTTATTTCAATGAAATGCAAAATGAAGAAAAATTAATTAAAAATACATGTAAAATATTTTTTCCAAAATCTTCCTTCCCTTTTTACCCCAAAAAGGAGGTACAAAGTTAGTAAGAAAGTACCGGATTTTTAAAGTTATTTTAAAAAAAGATATATCAATATATGTATACATTTAATAATGTACTTCATTTTCAGTGAAACCGCGGGGCGCTGCTAGTGTTACTAAATAGTTTAAGATTCGATTGAGGAACTTGAGGGCAAAAATATCTCAAATTCAACTGGGCGGTGATGGGCAGAAATATTCCGGTTGTAAAACTACACACTGCGACTATCACCATGATTGCATAGCGTGGTAATCATTAGAGAACTATGCCTGTTAATGGCACGGCCTTCATTTAAAAAAAATTAAGAAGTATTTTTTATTCTATTTTATTCGATGTATTTTATTTAAGTTATTCAGTTTTCGTGTAGATAAATAAGATACTATATTTCAATACCCAAAACTCGTAAGAGAAATATTCATTTCATATGGAAAATCAACCTAAGTTTAGTCCAAGATTTACATGTTTCCGAGAAGCGGTTTTACGTTTCATCACAAATAAATAAAAGTATGGCCGGTTTATAACCAAAAAGGATTGTTGGAACTAGATACGTCAGTCGAGTGGCGTTGCCAGTTTTAAGTGGACCTTCGATCATAACCTGTTAGGAATAATTAACCTCTACATATAAAATATGTAGTATGTCCGGGACGAACTTCTATACTATACCGATTTTATTTAATTATTAATTGCTTACTATTAATTTGTCATAAAACATATTGTACAGTTTGATCCGATTTGTTAGATAGGCTAATATTTATCTCAACTTAAGACAAGACAACGTTTGTCGAGTCAGCTAGATAATAATAAGTTACAAATTCATGCAAACTTCGTAGTTTACTCGAATCCTTATAAATCCTTATATGTATATCATAATCGGATCATCATATCACAAAGTACTCCTATTACGGATATTAAACAACAAATTAAATACACATTCATCATTTAAATATTGATTTTGAGTGGAAGTCTAATCCACGGCCTTTGGTGTACAAGACACGGAAACTGCCAAATACGCAATCGAGTCTCTACGATATTAATAAACAAACTTCTTTCTTGTGGAAAATTAAGAAGAAGTTGGTCAGGACTGGTATTAATTAATCATGGCCTTTGTAGCAAGAATTCAAGAGCGCTTGTTTGTACACCTGTGGCCCGAGCTTCGTGTCTTTATGGGTGACAAACAGAATACCTACCGCTATTGCGTCAATCACCCTCAGATCATTTCATCATCATCACGATAGCCATTAGAAGTTCACTGCTAGACAAAGGCCTCTTCAAGAAAGGTGCAAATTTGCATTTAATTGCTGCTCTAGGCAAGCGTGTTGGCAATCTCAGAGCGCAGTTTTCGCGATAAAGATGCTGCTGCCCATTCCCAACCTGTGCATTTAAGCTACACTGTTTCGGATGGATATACCGCCATCTGTCGGTTATGGTACCTTAGTCGCCACTTACTACACCTAATACAGAGGGAGGTACAATTCTACTCCGCCTGTAACTCACGGTACAGGTATTTAATATAGTAAAGAGTTTCACCTTCATCGTTAGCGAACATTTCGCCTGGCTAATTAACATACTTAGCGTTTTACTAAAGAGCCTAACCAAAATAAAAACTGGTCAATGAATATGACGTTTTAATATGACACCATGATAGTGTTTGTCAGCTGAAAATCTTCGAACGAAGGTCGGTTTATAGCGAAACCGTTGACATCGGCTGTTACTTTGGCAGAAGTCGTAGCAAAAGATTTTATGTAATTCAAAACAACTATCATAATCATTATCATCATATCAGCCATAAGACATCCAATGTTGGGCCTTTCGAAGTAATCTCCAATAGGACCGATCTTGCGGTTTTTATGATAGCGGCGATAGATTATTGTAAATTATTCGATATTTATAGACATCCTTATGATATTCCGAGCGTCTGTAGGCTAGCTGTAGGCTGCAGAGACGCTTACTATCAAGCGGGTAAACTTTTTATCACTCGTCACAGGCTGAATAGCGAGAACCCTAGCAATATCTAATTAACATTTCAAAAGTAGAACTCCAAAGTTGAACTACCTCTTCCAAATCGTGTTGCAGTTAAGTGAAAAGGTAACATCTCACACAACTGTCTCGAAAACTTGAGTGTGAATATTTTAAATGCTGGATTACGAAAGCTGCTGGCTACACCGTCACAAGTTAAGTCACAAATAAAGTGGAGCTCTGAACAATCCCTGACAGTTTGACGGGAGGATTCCTGAGCGCATTTTATACTGTGTCAGAATAGAGTTGAATTGGAGCTGTCTGTTTTATATGCAGTAGCATTTGAGCTGGTATAATAGAAGAGTATAATGTCTTGTATTTTTTATGCTATTAACAATTGATAGTCTTCGTTCATTTATATTAATATAATAGATATGTGATTACAAAATTAAAGTGTTAATTAGAATGACGGCTGTTGTTCTGATTGACAACATGTTAAAAATTAACGTTGAATGGGCATAATGTTGCTTCTTGACTTTAAGAGAGACCAATGCCAGAGGTGATATGATTATATATTTAAAGTGCAGCATGTCTTGTGCAGCGTATCACGTGACTTTTATAAACCCTAAGAAAGGTTTAAAGAAGGCGAATAAAAAAATACTGATAATGAAGCCTATGATTCTGAAGCTTTTAGTACTGTCATATATGATAAAAGTATTTTTAAATTTTATATCCCGGAAATCTAGAAGGCAAATCTTTTTGTTCGTATTTATAATGTAAATAAAGCAAAAATCATGACAGCTTCAAGTTGAATATTTTGTGTACAACACCGAAAGTTACAAATAAAGCCAGTTTTGCACCGGACACTTTGACGCGAGGGATTTCGAGTTGAGCGATTTATTTTGAAGTCGGCGAAACTCGGCAGCTTCATGCAAATATATGGCAATAATTAAATACAATCATAAGTTAATTTTAGTTACGGACGTGAACAATGCAATGTTTTCTTTTGAAGATTCTTCTTTTTAATGTTTAATATGAATGTGCGGCTGATTAACATAATATAAAATAGTTTTCATTTCGGTTATATTAAAGGCATATTTTTAAAATTACTTTCTTGTTATAGTATAATTTCTGTGAAAGTCGCTTGAATATTACCAAGAACATATAAGCAGACAAACAAAAAATAGGATTTTTTTCATAAAAAGGTCTGATATTTTCACATTTTCGCAAATAGATATTTTTAAGTAATTTGTAAAAAAAATATCTAGTAGAAAGAGTAGATTAACACTTTTTTTCTGCCACAGGTGACGTATGAGGCGATCGAGGTGCCACGAACCAACAGATGGCGCTATCTTAAACAGCATGGCTTATATGCAAACCATTGTCTTCACATTGTCAAGCCAAGCTGTTCGATTGTTACCACACCCACCCGGAGTATCAACATTTTTTATGTATCCCGCAAAATTATTATTCTATTGAAAATTTTATTCAAGAAGAATTCTTAAATTTAATCAAGATGTAACCACTTTCCTACCTACACCAATCACACATACACAACAACACATGCATGAACACAACCGCACACCCTACATACTAATTTTTACTATATTTTCTACCTTTACCTCTTGACACTGTTATGTTCATATAGTTTCCCTTGTTTCATAAATTATTCGTATCATATATTATATGTTTCATATATTTTAGGTACTTTTGGAACGCTTATAAATTTTGTATTTTGGTGTGGTATCTTTGTTTAGTATTAATCAAAGACTGTGTTACAGAAATTAACACTACTGCACAGTAATTACCGGAAATTTATAATAACTGACCATATTTTTTGACAAAGTTTTCATATTGTAATCTCTTGAGGAGGCCTATGTTCAACAGAAAGCGGTCACATCCAAAATGGCAATGATGAAAAGATATTTGTTAATTACCTTTATCTATACTAGACGGTCAACGTTTCAGTTACTGAATTATAATGTGAACCATTTGTTATTTCAGGACAGAAAGGATGAAAACTTCCGATGTTATAAACGACGACCAATACTTCTAAGAAATAGCTAAGAGAGATATCACAGGTCATTGGAAAAATAAATTTCTTGATTCCGAATACAATTTTTAAAACGGATGACCCGCAAAGATCCATTTCAGATTAGACCTGAGGATATTGGAGATATTTTTAAAACGAATATCTGGTGGAATTAATAAAAGTGATATGAGATTCGGGGTATCGAAGGTAATCGATTAAGTAGAGATTAAGTGAATGAATTTCACCTGCACTTAGGTTTTAGGCGATTAAGTTACCAGAACCGACAGATGGCGGTAAATCCACCAGAAGCAGTGCAAGTCAAGCGCAAAGGGCGGAGATGGGTAGCAGCATACCCGTCGTGAAAGCTGTGATCTGCGTTTGCCAACACGTTTGCCCAACGCGGCAATTATGGAAAAATTCACCCTAATCTGTAGAGGTGAAAGTATAATGAAGAGGGAGTTGACTTTCCTTTTAGCTTTAAATTAATAGGAGTAATTAGGGATTTATGATAATTTTCTAAACGGAAAAGCAGCGTTTTTTCGAAACTGGTTTTCGTTAAGATAAATATCTTCATCTTTACCTTTTTCCTTAGGAAATGAAAAAACCTTCGAGAAGAACACACCTAGAAGTATAGGCATCTGCTAGATCTCCAAGTGGGACTGCGAGAGTAGAGAACAGAGTGATACGAGAGAGATGTGGGGAAATGAGTGAAGATTACTGGCACCAATCATTTGCTGTCTTAAATTAGGTTTTACCAGTAAGTCTCCAGCTTTAATAGTATGATATATACATATTCAGTTCATCCTTTTCATCCAAAACTACGGTTACGGAGGTTTCCCGCTAAAACATTGACGATAAATAACTCGGAACGACCAGGGACTTGAGCGGCGGCCGTTGTTTTAATCGAAAATTCTTTTTATCTGACATTTAGGTCTGGGCGATCCCATTGGATGGGCCAAATACTATTAAAACATTACTCGCTAAATAAATATTCTAATTTTATTTAAAAAAAACACCACAAGAAATGCACATTTATTTAACTACATAAAATTGGATTGGCCGTTGTAATTCCATAGCATGTAATCAAGGATAGATAATTTCAGTTACTTTAATATTACTAGACAGAGGCTTAATTACTACATTTTAACAGGTTTATAATGTAGTTTATAGAGTTTTTAGTCGACGTTTTGGTTAAACTGTTTCCAACATTGGCAAAGAAAATGTTGTTTAGAAATGACGTTTTAAAGGCGTAAAAGTAGTTTCGTTTTAAATAGTGATTATGTAGCCGTAGAGAGACTTAAAATACTTCCGGTAGTACTAGATTGTTTAGTTGTAGAGCTTTTGAGAACCTCGGCAGGCGCAGTTACAGTTTTGTTGAATTTGAGCTTCGCTGTTTTGAGTGGATCAACCGCCATCTGTCGTTTCCAATGCCATAGTCACCTTCCATATAAATATAAAATATATAGGACACTTCCACGTAGATATAAAAGAGGTGAACATATTCTACGATGCCGGTACGGCACGGATGTCGAAAAGACTACATACCTACATTTTTAAATTATTTAGAACGCACGCACCGGCACATGCGAAGGTAGTTGATATGATTAATTATCAAGAAAATATTATAAGGCCTGTTGTATGTGGCCTGCATCCAGCGTCGTTCTTGTCAAATAGTCTGTTCACCTTATGGGCAGACGTTCTTTGCTGCTGGTGAGTGGTAAACATTCCAGAACCTTAAGGCTCCATCGGCATCGGTTGTAGGTGCACTGTCCATTTCCATTTCATCTCGCTAATCCAATGGGCGTTGTTGGTACGTTTGGTTTGTTTAAGGATACTTCATTCAAGATTCAATCGCGCAAAAAGACTTCTGGCATATATATAGCTTGTTAGGGTACTTGAAGTTAGCTCCTTAGATACATGAGGTTACATCTCATACAAAGGTCGTCTGCATTGGCACCTCATTGTCATCTATTTCTACCGCCAAATTGCAGTAAGTATTGCTGTGTTCCAGTTTGAAGGGTGAGAAAGGCAGCGACATTGCCGGATAATGTGATCTTCAAATCACTAGATTGGCAACGCGCTAGTGCTATAGATTTGGTTATCCAGTTTAAAGGCATTTATTCTCATAAAGACTCACTTACATAAAAACATAAATATTTATAAAATAAATACAAACATTCATTGCTATACTAATGAAATGCAAAAACAAAAAATTCTAATAATTCCAAAAGACATGCTCGATAACGTTGAACGAGTTAATATTCTTTATGATACAACAAGCCTCCATACACAACAATAACGCTAACTATCACGCGGAAAGTATGTTTGATTTTCGAACTGCTCTATGCATAAAAAAAGATTCGTATTGACACGTTCTGACACATACTTAATTAACAAAAATCCATGTTGGATCCATTTCAATTACCTGATTAACAGCGCTTACATTTATATGTTTTTATGTCAACCATAATGTTATTAATAAATGACCCAATTTGTAATTTGTAACTACCGAATATATTGAATGTCGTCACAGCCTGCAATTAAGACATCAATCACTATAAGATCTATCAGTATCAGAATTTTTATTGACAGTATTAAATGAATGTCTTGTTGGTTGTCCTAAAATAAATAAAATAAAATATAACGTATAAATATACGTTGTTTTCATTAATGTATTTTAATCAGACGTAATACTAAGAAATAATGATTCCACCAGTCTCACCAGTTTCTCGTAACAAACCCCTATATTTCAGGTCGGATCATTAACTTCTGATGTTCGGACTTAACAGACGCAAAAAATCTCATTCACTGTTGTACGGAAAATACAAGCTTATTTTTTTCTTAGACAAGAGTCCGCTTCAAACTTTGTATGTTTTTTATAAAGAAATAATTACGTAAACTAGTATAGGTAAGAATGTACAAGTATTTAAGAGAAAAAAAGTATTTACTTTACAAAGAGTAAGAGGCGACTACTGGAACCGACAAACGACGGAATATTCTTCACAAATAGCATAGCTCCAATGCAACATAGCAATTATAGCAACAGCAACCTCGTCTAATCCTAACTATATCTATATTATTATATTGTAATATAACGATCTTGTTACCCATACTATCATAAACCTGGTTTTGACAATTACAAACACAAGAAAATAAATAAAAATCGTATTTAGTACTGTCGTTCTAGAGATACCTATACCAGTTATCTAACATCTATAGATTTTCTTTTACTTTATTAAGTTCTTTGTCTACCTTTGTCAAGTCACTCTGGTCTAATTTGTGTATCTTAAAATTGAACTAGCTAATGTAATATTTCTACATAAAACTCCGTTAATTTCAAGATCTCTTTACATTTGTCGCGTTGCGCGCACTCGTGTAACACGTTAAACATTACTATCAACGATCACTACATTAACTGGAATAATTTACGTGTTTATTAGACGCAGTAAAACTGAAATTATAGACGTAACGTAACCGAAAACGTCGACCATAAAATGTGACAGTTAAAAAAGGATTCTCAATTTCATTATCAGTAGTAAAGTATTACTTGGCCAAACGGGGATGGTTTCTTTATTAATATAGAAAAAAGACAAAGAAATTATCAAGTCGAATAAGCTTTGTCCCAAAGCTAAACAATTCAGAACACACCTCCCTAATCCACATTGGAAATAGTGGCTGATCGCGTAGGCATAACAAATGAAGTTGTTTTTAACATATATGACCGACACGGATAAAATGACTTAGTAAATTTTATTTACACATAAAATGCCAGGAATGACTGCCTGAAAACTATCTTACTGACACTATACTATTGAATACGCTACGCTTTCAGAAGAGGTCAGGATGAAAAAGTTAGAGCAGATCGGCAACCAAGCATACAGTCCGCGTGATAGAAAGCGTCAGCAGCCAATAAACGTTTGGAATGATACAAGGATAACATTAGCGTTTTACAGACGTTAGGACTTGAAGATGTTGTGTCATATTATCCGGTATTTCAATGCCTTGCTCACCCTTCAATCCAGAACACAGCAAATCCAACACGCAATGCTATTTTGCGGTGGATACAGGTGAGAATGAGGTACCAACGCAGACGATTTTTGTATAGGGTCTACCTCATGTAAATTTTTTTAAATATGAAGATTATTGATAGCTAGATACATAGGTTACTTTTTAAAATGTCATGTTCCCGTAATATAGAACTGTAAGAAAGAGATAACTGTAGAAAAGACTAATTAAAAATTTTCAAGGAGATAAAGTAAAGATCTCACACAAATAGTCTGAGTTGAAAGCTATGAAACTACAAATCTACTAATATAAATGTATATAAATAAACAAAAAATATAAACACATCTTATTAATGTTTTTGAATAATAACTTCCTTTAAACCCACTCTTGCGAAAGATAGAAATGGATGCGGGTCGGGATGAAAAGGGGTATCTTTTCTTGTTAATTGATCCGTGTTGATCATATTATGATCTAGCGTTTGCAGGGTATCTCTCTCGTTGAAAAGGGTCTAGAAAAGGGTCTTTGGTTGGCGTTGCGAAGAACTCGCGCACGGCGCAGTATTGTTGCAGTATAGTTGAATAAAACAAAAATATTATAAAAGGAGTCAAAGGATTCCTACTCACTGGTAGAAATCGTTTCATACACAGAGATGATCAGACTAGGAGTCTAGGTCCAGTTTTAGCTTACATTAAGTGTATAAAAGTAGACGTAGCCAGTCTTAAGAATACGTTCGTTGACTATTGATACTTCCGAACTGCTGGGGGACCAGCTGAGTTTAGTTTAGTTTTTAGTTAAGTTCCTTTTATAGTTTAATTCAACTCCTGTATCAGGTGTCGTAAGAGACGACTTAGGTACCAGAACCGATAGGCAACAGTTGCGATTGGCAACACGCTAGCCTAGCACAGCAATCATGGGCAATGGACCAGCGGTGGACTTGATGATATGATAATGATGATACATTTTTTTGTGCATAATTCTCAAACGCGAGCAATTCAGGTCCTAATAGGTCCAGGTTCAAAACTCTACAAAAAAGTATATACAATTCGGCGCAGTCGCTCATTGCATGTCAAATCCTGTTAGCAGTCAAAATATGAATACAGTCTAACAATTATTTGATTTAAATTAAACGTTTGCGCAATAAAAATCGTTAAAATTAAAATATAGGCGACCATCAAGCGAATAAAATGTAAATGAGTGGTTGTAACAACGGAACGAATGGTAAGTGGAAATTGTTTAATGAATATTTTAAATATCGGATACATTTCTTGTATTCAATGCTAATTAGTGCATAAAAAATATATATTATTTTATTTTCTCAACTCAAAAAGTGAGCAGTCACTTAAATCAAATTCCATAAATATAAAATATATATATAGTGATATTTCGAAATCAAAATTATGTTTAATAATTAAATTAACGTTATTAAAGCGAGTAAAAATATTCTACATTTCAGATAAATAATAACGTGAATTATTCTCTGAAGAATAATAGCTTCCATCAATTTATATAAACCGGTCCAATGTATATACTACATACTTCCCCTAACATTCAGAAATTGTCCACTAGTGACTTTAGGCGACCCTAGAAAAGGAGGAATATTGCCTATAGTTGCCGCGCTGGACAGGTATGGTTGCAATCGCTGAGCGCATCTTTGTGACTGGAATTCTCTCAAATTACTAATTGTGTGGAAGTCTAAGGTTAGCTTGTCGATTAAGATATTTTTAGTAGACTTACTTACACACACATTTTGTTCATATACACCTCTTTTATTGGACGAGATAACAAACAAAAGTTGTAAGAACCGTAACCTTTATTTATAAAAGTAAATATAATTTCTAAATCGTATCCTAAAAACAGCGAGCAAGCAAACCTTCCACGAGTACGCATCAATTTAAAAACAGTTCATTTGTTTTTTAATACTAGTGTTGGCGTTATGTTCAGAGGGTGTATTTCAGGGATTAAACTCAGTTAGCTTCTCTATTTACATATTAAGTTTGGTTGACTTATCAACGCAGGACCTGAGTTATAAGGGTAAGAACCTTGAAATTTTGCAGAAGGGTTCCTTTTCAGAAGGGAAGAAGAGCACTAAAAAACTGTTTTTGAAAATGTACCCTTAAGGAGGTAAAACGGGGATGCAAAGTTAATATGAAAATCCCTGATTTTCAAAGTTATTTCAATAATAATAATATATAATATTTTTGTTTGGGTTACAAGTTTCTAATAATTATTATTGCAATATCTCTTTTTTTGAATTTAATAATTTTTCTTGTATTTATTAATCTCACAGGAAAGGGAATGCGTGTAACGGTGGGGCATGGCAAGTATAATAAATACTATCCAAATAATTTAACCCTACGTTGTAGGTTTGTAGCATTTAGTTAAAGTTAGTATTGAAGGTCAAAGTTACCCATACCTACTTAAGTATAAACTTTTAAGCGAACTTAATCTGTAACTAACCAAAGGTGTCATTACTGCAGTCACACTAATTATGCGCATGGCAAAAATATTCTAGGCGACCTCAAAGTACTCGTGGTAGGTCCTACGCCCAAATATAGAATCTGCCCTCGAAATCCTAAAACTAAAATGGGCTATATATCAAAGGAAAATGTTTGCCTACACTAGCTGCTTAAATTTTCACGTTATTTTCTTAGTCTCGCCTGTGCCTCGGAGGCACAATTTGTTGAATTGAAATATGCGACAGACATAAGAGGCGTTTATAATATTGATTGCATACAAAATTAAATCTAAAGCGCGAAGAGAAACAATGTAAGGTGTGAAATAATTACAGGAAGACGAAGAACTGAGCTTGTGGGTTATACGAAAATGAATCATGAGAGAATCTAATTGTAATAGTTGTTTTATAAATAAAGATACAGTGTGGTACCGGCAGTGTAATATAGTACCTCACCATGTACCAGGTATAAGAGGCGACTAAGGTAGAACCGACAGATGGCGGTATATCCATCCGAAAAATTGAAGATTGAATGCACACGGCTGGGATGCGCAGTAGCATTCCCGTCGCGCAGGCTTCGTTCTGCGATTGCCATCAATCACGCTTGCCAATTATTATTATTTTTTTAATCTTAAAATGCTTATCAATGCTTTCATTGATGTTGAGAATCTGGATAGTATTATAAGCAATAATCTTAATAGGGAATCAAACTGACACTGGCCAAATCAATTATACACTCAATGAACATTATTAAACTACAGCTATAAGCAATATCTTCATCACATCAAGCAAACAGTCAATTTGGAGTGTTTCAAGTACCGATCTTTGCGGAAAAAGAAAATTACCATTATTTTAAATAGAATGACCTCTATGGAAACCTGATTTTTTTTGGATGTGTTACTTGCTCGTATACTGCTCATAAGCTTGTTGGTAGGAAAGACAGATGGCGGTATATCCATCCAAATCACCATAGCTCAGGTGTAACAGGGCGATAGCAGTATTCCTGGTGCAATTTTGCAATTGCCACCATGCCTGTCCAGCCATGTCTATAGCGACCATATATGCCTTTTCTAGGAAGTCCAACAGTAAACATTTTGTGTCTGCTATGATAATTATGATATGTCCACTGCATTTTTATTTATTATGGCAGTTGAGCGGTGTACCTCACCAAGCCCTCCTGAGTTTGTCCTCTGCAGATAGAGAGGAAGGTGGAAGGAAACCTTAACGAACTACACCACTATATAACTCGACCGTCCATAAAGCCGTAGTTCAAAAGAAACTTAAGATGTTTATAGAAGGTAGGTTATAAAAAGTAAAAAAATATTAGAAATTCATTGGACGCGCTCCAAAATTAAATTACATAAAAGACGGCGCCAAATTTTAAGCTATAATAAGACTTTACTATCTTGCATCACGAGTCTCGCTACAGGAGTCCTATACAGACTTCACAATATGGAACCCTAGGGCGAAACGGGCAAACTAAGCTGCAACACTTTAACATCACACGAAGTCGCAGAAATGTTGTAATAAATTTCCAGAACATTAGAGAGATTTTAGTTGTGTGAGAGATACGAGAAGATGCTGCGTTAACACATTTTTTTATTACCATTACAAATAGCCTGGTGTTTACTACACGTGATGGTAGATAAGACATGCCTACACCGTATATCACTAGAAAAATCGGGATGGACTCGCTAAAATAAGCCAAAAGTCGCGAAAATTTTACCTCGAAACATAAATCAGAGAGAAAAAAATCCAGAAACTCGTCCTAATACCTCCCCGAAGCAAAGAGGGTGTTAAAATTTATTACGACTTTTTATAACTTGCCTTTGTTAAATTACACGTTGATTCAATTATTAATGTAGCAAATTATAGTTCGGTTATCCAATTACATTTAGATGGTTAGACAGATCGAACCCTTGAGAAAGGAAAGGGGCAAAACAACTTAGTCGTGTTATATCAGCCCTCGGAGAATAGATGGAGTTACCGAGTCAATTCTAGAGATTTATTAATGTGTTTGCGAGCGGCGACAAAGGCCGGATGATACTTTCGCGTGGTTATATACAAAAACATAAATAACCGTGGCAAACAATGTTTTGGATGGATATATTTTATATAACTTTTAGTGTTGCATGCGATGAAGTTTCACAGCGTTGTATTTTTACCTGCATTTCAGTAACAATTACTGGATATTTTAAAAATATGATATTATTTGTTTTTGTACGTTTGTTTGATCTTTTAATAAGCTTTTAAAGCTCAAGAAGCAGTTTAAGATATATAGAGTATCCTAGTTCGGCAGCAGATACTATAATGGAAGATAAAATATTACTTGAGGCTAACGGAATAACGTAATAGCAGTAAATGATCCAAAGTGAAGGTTCCAGAGAGGATTGTAATATAAAAAATATAAGTGAACTCATAATGCGTAGTTACGTATGCGTAAGTACGTATTTTTTTAGTTTAGATAAGCTTTATATAAAGTTACAGACCAAGTGTTTATAACTTTATACTTTGTTTAGTAAAAAGATGTACTTCTACATATAAAAACGATAAAAATTCTTTTTAACGAAGGAGTTATATTTCTAAAACAAAGTTTTGTAACATTTTTTGTTTGACTTTTCTGCTACCGGCAGCAGTCTTGAAAATGAGTTTTTTAATTATGTTTGTGAATATAATTAATACTATTGTAGGTTAACATTCGACGGAATACTTATATTAGGCATTACTAATTGCATTTATCTGTAGTCTGTAGCGTTTGGTAACACACAACCTTTTTAACCTTAGATGTAATTACAAAATTTTAGAATTATTTATAAGGGTTCGCGGTTAAATAAAATTAGCAAAAATCATCCCGTAAAAAAGTTTTACGTATAGGATCCCTAATTTAATAGTTATATTAAATCAGATGTTGCTGTTTTTTAAGTAAAATATCCAGTAATTCATATAAGAGGTTTCGGGGCAATCTAGCAAATGCTTCATAATGGGCAAATATTCATACTTTGTCGGGAGTTATTTTATTCGGCAAATGGTTCGTAAACATTTATGTTATTACGTTTCGCGGAATAACCTTAAGATTCCCACTTTAAATGATGCAGAGTGAGGGTTCCAGTGCGAACATCAATAATAAAGGTGGACTTTGGATGTTAATATAATAAAAAACCAACAAACCTCACCAAGTACCTTACCAAGTACTTGTACAATGTCTTGCTAGGTATTATATTGAAATCATAAATATTTTCTAGCAAAAGTTAACCTTTTCTCTTATATTTTTCTTTATTTTACTTATTATGCTACTGAAACCTTAGTGAACATGAAAATTTTTAAGAGTTTTAAATTTTGTACATTAGCTCCTACACACAATTGGGTACAATATACCAGACGTACCGGCAGAGTAGTGTATCTCCTGTAACAGGTGTCTTTAGAAGCGCTTGAGGCACTATTAACGATATATGGCTATTATATATTTACCCGAAACAGGGTTGTTGACATGTAACAGGATGGGTTTGGCAGCAGCATTCTTAACGCGAAGCCACGTTTTCCGATTGGCGCCACGTCTGCCTTGTGCGGAAGTTAAGGGCAAAATTTTCGCTTTTTTATATTATTAAAGTGATCAAATTGAACGGTCAAATGATATAATATCAACAAACGAACTAAATCTGTGGAGACGGCTAGCCGTCCACTGAGAAGATTAACTAAAACAAAAGATAAAATAACTTCAAAGTAAGACAGATATTAAAGCCTAATTTTATCAGTGCCTACATTACTTTGTTGCTTCATACTCTGTAACAGGCGGTGGAGTTGAAGTTGGGGTCATAAACTGTTTTAATTATTTAACTTTCCGGAGATAACGCGAGTTTTCTTATGCCGTCTTTAAATAAGTCGTAACGCCGGTATAAATTTTAATGCCATTCCAATAAGCAATTTTAGTTAACCCTTAAATGGAAAGAAGTTTTAATGTGATATAAAAATTAATAGCAATTATTTATAATTACTGTCTTAGTGATAAAAATGAGGAAAGATAAAGTGTTAAAATTTTTATATTTAAAAGAAGAATTTGACTGACTGACTACTCTGTACCATACCGCTAAATACTTGATTTTCAAGTGATTGATTTTTTTGAAAGAATGACTAGTAATAAATCGAAATTTGAATATATAGAGTCTACTATTTATTCATGTTTTTATCGGACTTTAGATTAAAATACCAAGTCATGCAAATCAGTATGTTAATGATGCTGAACATTTGTGATTTTCAATTGTCGCCTCTCGTGTATCAAATGAAATTTCATGGCATGTTGTGTTCGAAAACCTAATATACCAAAATTGCCGAAAATGACCTAATTATCGTCGCTACGTCAGGAAAGGGTGACTTTCCGGTGTAACTAAATGAAAGCCACATTAGCGAGCGTGAACATACGTTTTCTGTTGGATAATTTGAATCATCATTATTATCATAACAGCCATTAAAAGTCCACTGCTGGACATATGCCTCCTCAAGAAAGCCCATTAGGGAATTTAGCTCATAACCGCCGTGGGTATACCGCCATCTGTCGGTTCCGGTACCTGAGTCGCCTCTTACGATACCTGGTACAGGGAGAGGTACGATTCTACTCTGCCGGTAGCACACACGTATGCATTAAATGTTATGTCAGATATTTGACGTCTCGTGTCTGCACGATGAATAGAAATTATGTATTTATTATCATTAAAATTCATACCTATTGTAAGCGTTAATAATTTTTAGCAAGGCCTGTTTGCTATTTATTGTTCAGGATTTTAACGAAAAAAATGACTTGTTTAGTTTAATAAGAAATGTATACCCTGTTCAATAGAGTATTTAATAATGAGTAAATATGTTTATTGTTTACAAAAATTAACGTAACTCATACTAGATTACGAGGATTTTGACATAGAGCGAGGAAGTTTCGCAATAGTAGTGACATTATTTGTTGTTGATTTCATCCCTTTCTGGTGATGTCACATTTACTCTTGGTTTGGACACGTAGAAAGGATGGATGAATGTAGAATGGCTGCACAAACATATAAAGCAGTGGTGAATGGAAGAGTTGGTCCTATGACGACCTAGGCGAACATTTCTTTATCAGTTAGAAGAGGTATTAAAATGGCCAGGTCAGAAGTACCAAGAATAAATAAGCAAGTATTAAACTACTAATACAAGTAAAACAACCGATAGAGATATGCCAAGATCGTAGCAAGTGGAATTCCATAGTCTTTGCTAACCCTGATACATGCGAGATGTATGTATCGAGAAACGTATCAAACTTCGTAGTAGAGTAAACAAAATACTATCAACCATAGGCTATGGACTTAGTCCTTTTCATTAGATTTAGTCAACATATCGTTTGCTTGAATTTGAATGAGAGAACACATTAAATACTCAGTATATCATCTCAATGCTTGTAATATATCTCTTTGTAATGTCACGTACGCTCCTCTCTTCATTAAAGTGTCGAAGAATGGAGATCTATCGTGTTTATTCCAGTCGATAATGGCTTAATCTAAAAGTTTGGCAATGAGAAACGTCCAAATGTTCGCATAACTCATGCAAATTCCGTCGCGCCGTAAGAAATGCTTTTCAAACTTCGCTGCTAGGTTATTCGTCCGTTGGTTTCGGGATCAAAGAATACTATATCAAGTCTTATCTGCGGAGTCTAGTCTTAACAATTTCGTTTTACATTATACTCTTTTTAAGGTTCCATACCTTCAAAAAAATCCTTATAGGATAACTTTGTTGTTTATTTGTCCGTCTGTCTGTCAAAATCCAGGAACAATTGGAGGTATCAAACTAAAGTTCATATTAAATACTCAGGTCTACTTTTCCTTAGAGCTGTCAAAAAATTACATTTCAATCAGCAATCAAAAGATACAGCTGTTTATGTCAGAAAATTTTGACATTCACAATGGAATTAAAACCTACAGGATAGTCCCCCTCAATTCAGAGTTTTGAAATTGGATACAAAGTAAAGTTTTATAGATAACGTTTTATAGTTACATCACTTAATAATATATTTTTTAGTAATTATGAACTCATATTACCATTTTCCTCATTGTACGTAAGATGTGACTGTGGTATCAGAACCGATAGATGGCGGTATATCCATTTAAAACTTATTAAAATGTTTAGATCGGGAATAGACAGCAGTATTCGCGTCGCTAAGTAACGCTCTACGATTGACACTATACGCGATTAAGGCAATTATGGGCAAATATACCCCTTTTTGCTAGACCTGATGTCCAACAGTAGACGTTCAATAATAAACGTAGACATGATATGATTATGATGATGATATCATATATATATATTATTATATTCTCACATATATAAATTAAACTCGTTGCACCTCCAGATAATTTAACTGCGAAATATCACAATAGAATCAAGTTTTTAAGACTAAAAATGCTTTATGCGAATACTACTTTTGCATTTGTACTTGGAATAGTACAGATGTAGTATTGACAGAGTAGAATTGACCAGTGCGGCAATTATGAACAGTTCCCACTTTCTTGGGGAGCATTGGCACTTCAGCAGTGGCCTTCCCATAGCTTATATGATAACTAGGAATTCTGATAAATTAACATCTATTTTAATATCAGCAAAACAACCTAAGGCCGACAATTCCGATTGTTCCTGATTCCGAGTTGCTGATTACCGGTCGAATAAAGTTATATTAGCAATATCATATAACGATAAATCGTCGTCTCATCAAAGCAATACTAATTTCGAATTCTCCACAAAGCAGCCTCACGATATACCCGGATTACTTCCATAAATCTAAATAATTCCCATAAGTTATACGGCGTTATAGAGATTATCCTTGCCATTATATCCTAGTGGCATCACAATGTTTATATTCTTAGTACATAGTCGGGTGGCCGAGTAAAGGGTAGTACACGAGAACACAAAGGTCTTGACCTAGATATTCATTAATTTTAATCGCATATCTCATTCGTGAACCTGACTGATAATAAAACTAGAAGAATTACTAATATAATACCTTTAAAACACAAATATTGTACATAGAAATTAATATTGAATAATAAGGAACTCTTTTTTTTGGTAACTGGGCATGAAGTACATTTTAAACTGCTACAATATTTAAGTTATCGAAATGAAAAACATCGAGAAGGTTGAATATATGTGGAATTATTTTTTTTCTATTATAGTGATAACATTGAAGCAAGCAACTTAAATAACTAGCTTGAATAAAGTATATCGTGTATACGCGGCCTTCTTGTAACTGTTGACAGAGTGCTAGAGGTTCTCAAATTTTATGAAGCCGCGAACACAGCTGCGTAATTCTCTAAAAGACTAAAGTAAACAATAACCAATTAAGTAGCGTTAAGTAACCAAAACATGTTGTGTTTACATGCTTGAATAATACGAATACATTTACCAACAAAAGTTAGTATAGATTTTCTTTTTAAAGAAATAAAACATATTTTTGAACAATGATATTGTTTACATAAAAAAATCTTGTTACAGCGTTTAAAATGTATACAAAACAATTTTAACGATTATAATCATACTTCATTTTTATTTATTTTAGGATGGCAATATTTTATTCTTTATAGAAATAAAACTATAGTAAAGACGTCTCGTCTTCGGGTTACCTAGTAAGGTATAAAAAAGTTACGATTGGGATTGCCATATAAAATTTGATGAATTCAATAATCTTCATAGATATTTAGATTACAGATAATATAGTCCAAGGCTTTGAACGGAATAGCCTAGAAACAGCAACTCGTTGTCTGTACAATAATAATAGAATTTATATTAGGCCTGCATGGACACTTTACATGTACACTAGCACAGTAAGAATAACTGATATATCAAAATTGACTCAGTGATATCGAAAAATTCACAAGCCCCATAAAGCGTAACAGATAGACCAATGAACAATCAATGTTTCTTTTGCATTCTATTAACTACTACATACTATAATTAAACTACTCTTTTAACGGTTTTTAAACGCTGTTTATTTAATTTATATATTTTTGTTAAGTGTTAAATAAACTGCGTTTTAAAACTGTTTAAAGAGCAGTTTTATTAGGAGTAGTGAAATAGTTATCTTTTCCTTGCTTCGTTTTTTACGCTAACAAAATTGCGTAGTGTGACAACCTAAATATCGGCTAAGTCATTCTGTGTGAATGAACCAAACATGTTATGTTGGCAAACACCGTGAAACATTTGTCCCCGGGCAACGAGGCAACACAATAGGCGTGCTTGAGGCGCTCACCACTGTTCCAAATGCGGAGCTAGGGTTGCCAATAAAATGAAGTAAGGGGGAACGAGAAAAATATGTTTACTCTGTTTCAAGGATGTGTGGCGGGGAGATGAACTAAGGGTGAAGGCAAAGCTCCACTCTGGGGTTAATTGTCACTATGCTTGATTCATCATATCTGCTTTTCGAAGTCCGATGTTGGACATAGGCGTCCTCAAAAAAGGGGTAATTGTCACGTTGGGTAGGTGAGGTCACAATCGCAGAACGTAGCTATAGTGACGGAGATGTTGCTGCCCATCCCCGCCCGCATTTCAGCTATATTGTTTCGGATGGATATACCGCCATCTTTCGGTTCTGGTTCTTCAGTTTCCCCTTACAACACCTAGTACAGTGGAAGGAACTATTTTACTCTGCCGGTACCCTACAGCAATGCTTAGTTAGGGATGAGTGGGAGAATAGAACTAAGTCCTACAACGGATTATCTCACATACTTTTTTTCTGTAAACAGGTGAACGTCCTACGGTTTTCTTACTATTAATGCTTAACTAGCTTCCCGTCCGGGACTTTGTCCGCGAGGTCTTAAATCGCATTTTTGAGGAGTTCATCATATTCCGAAAATAATTCTAAGTAGTTCTCTGAGAGATACACTATTCCAAAAGTCGTGTCAATTTCACAAAGAAAAATAAAAATCCGGTTGTATCCATGAAATCATGTTTTCGGAATAAAAAGTAGCTTATGTTAAAACATAGGAGTAATACCACAGACTAACAATAACGACCGTCAGTCATCCAGAACTAGCTGTTTCAGCGTAAAAGACTAACAAACGTTTATCCATACATCCACACTTTCATACATAATATTAGTAAGAACGAATCTCAGAATCCTACTAATTCTCAGAGTAGAAAAGTACCTCTTTTGTATAAAGTGTACCATGCAAATGCGTTACCGGTAGATGGCGGTATATTAAACCGAAACAAAATGCTTCGTGTTTGCTACTACACTTACCTGGTGAGGCAAATACGGGCAAAATTTCACCTTTCTTGTGGAGGCCTATCTCTGGCAGTGGATGTTCGATGGCAACAACGATGATAATGATCAACCATTATGAAACTAGAGTGATTCTATCTCAAGCACCAACGTTTTTGGGCTCGATCCCCAAACAGGACAAATATTAAAATAATAAATACTTGTATTTGTACTGTCTGGCTGTCATTTCTATATATTTAATTATTACACTTGTAATTCATCTGTTAACTGGCATCTCTACCACAAGTGCTTTAAGCTAAGTCTCGGAGTAAATGAGATGTTGTTTGGATTATTTATTATTCCAAAACCACTTTAGATATTTTAATTTGGAGTTTAATATGGGATGCAGTCCGGGATGTCTCATTAAAATAAAAAAGTATGGCAACTCCGTAGTGAAGTGTGTTCGTGGCCCGCATAACCGCATATGGGCACTCGAAATATGAAACTGCCAGAGTACAGATGAAAGCGGGCGTGGATGCAGCCGGTATTCCATCGAAAAGTTGTGATTAACGTGTGTTTGGGCACACTTTGATGTGTTGGATATTGAGTTATTAAACTCCTGAAAAGTTTGAGCTCCTGAAAGCGAAGACGTACTTCGCTTTGTTTTTGACTGAGATACGTATATACCAAAACAAAATACAACACAGCAATGCAATATACTTAGATTTATTCATATATTCATAGACTTCCCCACCAAGGGGATATTTTTTCCCATAATTATCACGCTCAGCAGGCATAGTGACTATTGAAAACCGCAGCTTTGCAACGAGAATACGGCTGCCCAAACCCACCTTGTATTTGAGATATGCTGGCTCGGATGGATTTACCGCCATCTGTCGGTTCCGTAACCACAGTCGTCTCTTACGACACTTTGTACAGCTTAAAGTACTATTCTACTCCGTCTGTATCCCAGCACAGCACCAGAAGTATTAAACTTAATGAAGTAAAAACTTATTAGACAACTACTAAACATGCTTTGATGTGTGCATCAATGAATAAACTAAGAAATACAAATCATTAAGTCGACCCACTCGATAGACGTTTTTGTACAATTTATTAAATAATAATTAACAAAAATAACCTGACTCCGAAATAGGTCTCTTAAGCACTTGTGTTTCGGATATCGAACAACAGAACAATCGTAAATATAATACTTAAATACATATTTAAAACCCAGGCGCAACACAATCACAAATGTTTATAATAACATTGTTTGTGGGGATCAAACTCAGCTCGAGCTTTAGCGTACAAACTAGTAAGACTATCGATTGCGCCAACAAATTTATCATCCATCGAAGCGTTATACTGCAAATTCATTGTATGGACAGCCCATAGCCCGTATTTGAGTGTTAGAAATGCAAAGTTGCTGCAGTACTGATGCAAGCGCGGGCGTAAATGTACAGTCTCGGAAAGTTGTGATTAACGCGTGTTTCCAAACAGTTTGACGCGCTCTACATAGTTTGTTATATTTTCCTATGAAAGTTTTTTTATTTCGAAGAAAGGAAATTTTAATGTTTATATAATATATGTGCCATAAAAACTTAATTTTTTTACGCCACATATAAAAACTTTTTAATGACCTACTTTTTTTCTTTTTATGTTCATCAACGAATCTTTCAGTAAACATTTAATTATAAAAGGAATATTTTCCAAAATTAAAAATGCTGTGTTCTGCATATTTTATTTAAAAACTAAAGCTAAACTACTTAAACATTTTGATATTAATTAAGCAAAAATAGCGTGGAATGAAATGCAGTTAAAGGTAAATTCACGCATCTCATATATTGACTTGCCTCCGCGGTAAGTCGCTTATAGCACTTATGTTACGGACATCGGACAATAGAGGTATTACAAATAAAATACTTGAATACATATTTTTAACACCTAGATGTATCTACAGACACAAATATCATCATATATTGAACCCGACTACTTGGCGCAAAGGAAAGGACCACTACCACCTGCGCCTGCCCAAATAGAAAATTACAGTTTCAACACACGTTTTGTTTACATAATGTATCCCCATATTGTTAAAGAAAGGAGATGTGATATAAACATAGTTTGAGTAATAACCAATATTTAGACTTAAAGAGCGTCAACAAACGATGATATTATGAAGTTATACCGAAATCTAAAGTTATATGGTTATTTTGCCATGGTCGACGAAGAGAAAGAAGCCTAGTGCTAAAATAAATTTTAGCGGCGCCAGCGTTATCTATAGCATTCATTTTTACTAGCAATTTGCGTTGGCTTGGCACTGTTAGTACCAATGAGAAAGCAAGAGGTTTGATAAATAAATAATTTGAATTTAAAGTTGTATAAAGATTTATATCTTTACTTCATATACACATAAAAGATGGGGGACAAAATATATTTAAAAATAATAAATTGAAATAAAACATACTCGTACATACATTATGCCTGTGTTCCATCGGGGTAGACAGAGATTATAGATCTCCACTTGTCTTGGCATACCTCTCTCGCTTCCAGTACTCGCATTAGTCCATTCATACACGCTCTTTTATTCTTGGTACTTCTGACCTGGCTCTTCTTTAATACCTCTTCTACCTGTTAAAATGTGTTCGCCTAAGTCGTCTCATACCAACTATTCTATTCACTTCTGCTTAACATATTTGTGCAGTCATTCTACTCTCATCCATTTTTTCTACATGTCCAAACCATCTCAGCATTCCTTTCTCTATTGTTGTCACAACATCATCTTTTACTTTTCTTAAACTCACATATATATTATAGTAATTTTAACAAAAGCTATATATTTTTAAAACTCCGTTGACGTAACCAAAATAGATTACCAGTTATTTAACATACATGTATTTATATTTATTTATTACTATCACGTTGTAATTTGAAAATCTAAAATATGGCTTTCTAGAACAAAAAAATTTTTACAAACTATAATTTTAGTTAGTTTTGTAACAACCAGGCTAAAACGCTCAGATAACCTTCTAACTAAATAATAATAAATAAGTTTATACAACATCTTATAAATTGACCTGATTCCACGGCAAGTCGCTGAAAACACTCGTGTTACGGACCTCAGACAAAAAAGAAATCACAAATATTCACCTTTTGAAAAAAAATTTAAGTGGAGATCGAACCCACTACCCTTGATCCGCAAGATAGAACCACTGTCATCTGCGTCATCGGGCGTCAAAATCAATATATTGCACATCCTAGAACCTAACTCTTATCAAACTATCTCTAACACAGGCACATAAACATGCCGATGCGTCGCAGCTTACATTTTCCCTGGCCTTTCGCCAGTTAAGAACATGTCTCCATATATGTTACTAGTGAAGTGAAAACATGTCCCGAACCTCATTTCAAAAAGAAGTAGACAAACGACACCCGATCACGATACATAATTCACCAGTTACGTAACAGGAAACCGAGAATAAATGCGGTATTTGAGCTAGAGAAGAAAGATGGCAATCTCAAATAGACGGCAGACTAATAACGTTATATGAATGAAATAATTATTGTTATTATTAGAATAGTAATAGTTAGTACCACATATCGTAAGAGGCGGCTGAGGTACTGGAACCGACAGACGGCTGTATAACCATTTAAAACTGTGCACCTTAAATGCAAAGAGCAGGCAGCATCCCCGTCACGAAAGCTGCACTCTGCGATTGCCAGCAAGCTTGCCCAGCGCGGAAATTATGGGCGATATTTACCCTTTCTTGGAGAGGCCTAGCTCCAGCAGTGGACATTCAATGGCTAATATGATGAGTAAGTAATATATAGATTAATATATAACCAAACAATGATGTGATGAAATAAAAGTTATGTTTATGCGGATCGTAAAAAACGCAGTATTTATATGGCTAGTGCATTTGTACACATGCGTTGTCTCTCCTGATGCGATCACTCTTTTTTTGGTCAAATAAACAAACAAGCATACGATCCGCGTCGTCGATAAGCAAGCCGCAAGCGTCACTGATAGACGTTTGTATTATTAAAAGGATATCATATAAGCATATATATATATATATCAGCGAGTTACCAACTTATTGACTTTTAACGCCTCATTGATTCTTTAAACTAAAGCACAGTAACAACACTGCCATTTGGCTCTAGAAATTGATGAGTGGTAAGTACCAATGGAAACGATCTCAGTAAACGACTTTCGCAAAACTTTTACTAACACCTTAGACTGTGTGCCATAAACGATATTCCACACATTTTAGATTTTTTCCTATAAATACCAGAAAAAACGAAAGAGTGTGGAATCCTTTCATTAACACTCAGACTCAAACCCGACACAAAAGATATGTGTGTATTAATAGCATAATTGCTCACACTGCGCTACCAGTGTAGTCAAAATCTAATCGAACATAGGGAAGTTCCGGGCGGCAAGATAGTCTTTAATACAGATGACTTAGCAATTCCCTTTTTTTATCCGCAAAAAGAAAAAGAGGTGTAATTTTATAAAGTTGAATAAATTACGTCAATTAATTATCCAGAGTCACCCTCACCTTTCTAACAAATGTGTTTCCCAAAATGGGGTAGAGATCGTGTGGATAAATAACTTAGCACAGACAGTCGAGTTTCGCCGAGTAAACAAACAACAATTCGTCACATGTAAACAAGAAATGAAGGCCTCACACAAATTGTTACATTACCATACTAAACAGAATTTAGCCGACAAAAATGAAAGTCGCCTGTCAAAAGATAATAAAGGACTATCAAATATGCTGGTAACACGTAAATGCGACAATTTAGAATTTAGACGCGTAGTAATTCAATTCGAGTCGCTGCAGGGTCCTGGGTATTAAATATTCATTCAGGTGTTTCTGTCTTTTTTTTTCTGTTGCTTATGCTTGAACTGGGGTCAAAGCTAAGTGTATTAAATCCCAAGGGTTGAAGCTTTTAAATGTTCGGTATTCTTGTTTACACCAATAGTACTATATACACGCATAAACGTTTAGTCGAAATATCAATCATTGTATATTAAAGTCAGTCTCCCTCAGGATTGTCTGTTTTTACTTTATTCTTAATCGGACGGATTTCTACACGCTTTAGTGGTAATAAAATTACATTAAAAAGTTTGGGATCAGCAGCAAGTGCTGTATAATTTTAAAATGCGCGTTTTTTAGTAAAAGCTATTTCAGACCGTGCTTTAAAGCCGTTAAATAATAATTTTATTACTTTAAATTAGTTATATCGTTAAGAGGAAGTGTTTAATTAGTAGTTTTAATTAAGTAATAATATAATTTGTATAATAAAGACCCGGATATAATGATGATGTGGAATGGAGTACTAATCCATGACTCCCTAAAAGTAGAGGCAATTTTGCCATTTTTTTTTTCGAGAGCTTATACCAATTGCATTCTCCGTGTATTCAGAGTCGCTCACCAGGACTTTTTCACTCGTACTTTAGTCTGGGGTAATCAATTTTGAAAGGTCCGAGCGCTTAACTTCAGTTCAGTGGCAGCTCAAAATTTTGCTGTTATTTTACTGATGCTGACCGTTGAGTAAAGATTCCTCACCTGACTCTAACAATATAGAGTCTACGTCCTTCCTTACTTATAATTCAGCCTTGGGTAAGCAATTTCGAATGTCCTGAGCGTTTACTTTCAGTCCAGTGGCAGCTCGCCGCAACTTTGCTGTTATTTTACTAATGCTGATCGTTGAGTCACGATGACTCTCCTGACTTTAACGTAATAGAGCTAAGACCTCCTTTCACATACATCAGCTTGGAGTAAGCAATTTCGAAAGGCCTAAGCGCTAACTTCCAGTTTAGGCAATTCGCAAATCTGCTGTTACTTTACTAATGCTGATCCATCGGGTTACCATGGTTGATACGACTTTAATCCAATAGAGCACGCGTACAACGATTTTAAGCGATCTTTTTGAAACGGTTAACTGCGTTTACAGAGAATACGACAGATCTCGAAGAATCTGCAATTTTATTGCAGAGAATAACTTCTCGGCAAACCCTTGAGAATCGCGACATGTTTTAGGAAGGAGAGGATCATGCACTAAATAAAATCCTCTTAATAAGTGTTGTGTAAGTTTAAATAAACCCTCTTTACCCTTCCATAAATTTTCAGCTTCAAATATGTACATTATGATAGAATAATTAAATTTTCGTTTTCAAAAACGTATATTTTTTTGTAATTTTATCAAGTGTATTAATAAACCTAGTTTTTTAAATGGATTTTCTTCTGTTATCCAATTATGCTTACTCAAAATGGTTCAGTTGTTCGAAAACGTGGAACATAAAAAACTTCATGTAAAATGCATTTAGAACATTGTACGTATATATCATCAATATCAAAACAGGGCAATTTTGGCATATAATTGCATTTGTAGAACGTAGCTCGCCACGGGAATACCACTTTCAACCTGGTTGCATTAGAGCTACGCTATTTTGAGTGGATTTACCGCCATCTGCCGGTTTCGGTACGTCGGCTGCCTTTTATGATACCCAGTACAGGGGGAGGTACTATTCTGCGCTGTCGGTACTTTACTGTTTTTTAACAATATTCTCACATCTCATACATTGACTTGACTTCATGGTAAGTCGCTTAAAGCACTGACAACTGTGTTAGTTATATCAGACAATAGAGATATCACAAATATAAATACATGTATATGTGTAAATACATACATTTAACATACATTATAGACACCCAGACACAGGACAAACACAAATATTAACATATAAATATTTGTCCCGAGTAATTATCGAACCCTGTCGCATATATATATATATATATATATACACATAATATTATATATATATATATATAATACACATATAATATTATATATATATATATAATATTATATGATAACTTATGCGTAAAATGCTACGTACCAATAATAAAAGCGCTCCAGATATCGTGACAACAGATTACCATATTAAAGACTGCGTGGGCTGCCAAATAAAATGTCTGTCAGATGAAAATAAAGGCATATCGAAATATGCAGAGAGGCAATCTATAATTCAGAGGTGTCATTCAATCCAAGTCTCAGCATGTATCAAATATTCAAGAGTGTTTTTGATTTCCATTACCCTACCTACCTTATTGTTAAACTTCAAACTGTAACTGAATTAAATCCCGAAGGATGTAAACCGGAAACCTTTTAAAGAGTCTCGTTTACTTTTAAGTTTGTTCGCTGTTAAAATTTAGATTTTTTTTAACACTGTGCAAACAAACTCAAGAATGGTGAAACAAAAAAAAACAATGCGGTAGAAATTTTTCTTTGTAAACCCACAAAGCTGGTCAGACTGATCAAAAAGGTAGAACTGGTCTTTTTGGGATGTTACATAATCCTTTAGCTTCATTGCAACTCAAAGCCCTACTACTCAGGCTTCTCAATTTCGGCGCAAAAATTACGCGGGAAAATTCAAGCACAAGAGCGTTCTCATTTGAATAAAAAAAAAAGTAAGAAAAAGAGTTGGCCGCTGCAAAGGGTATATGCGCAGATAAATCTCACTTGTCACGACCTAATCTGAAACTAAATTAGCATAAATGGAAATTTTAAGCAAGTTAATTCCACCGCCTTATCTTAGCACTTTTAAGTTATATTTTCTTTATAGTTCTTAATTTGATTAAAAGTGAATGCTTGTTGTAATTTGTATCCTAGAACAGTAATTTGGATAAATTATGGAAATGGAAATGAACTTTATAAATATATTGATGTACTTGAAAGTAATATATTGGCACATGTACAGTAAGTTAACTTGTAGTCGCGCATTCTCTTCGGTTAATTAGTTAAAATATGCCCTATTCTGTATTTCCGACAATATCTGTACAAAATCACATGATGAGAAGCTTTAGTTAAATAATGAAAGTACATAATACATCTTTCATCTCGCCTTTGTCTCACCTTTATATATATACCTTTCTCGCTTCCCTTACTCGCATAAGTCGTCTCATACACGCTCGTATATTCTTGGTACTTCTGATCTGGCCCTTCTTTAACCTTTAACCTACTTCTTCTACTTGGTTAAGATATATTTATAGGTAGTTCTAGATTTAAAAAAGGCACATAGTTTTGATCCAGTCTAGTCCAGAGCGTCCAAGTTTAACTACGTCCCAAGACGCAAGAGGTAGATAGTAATTTAAAAAATTCAATAAGAGTTTTCCAACTCTTCCCATAAAGCCAATGAATAACTTGCAGTGACAATACTTGCTGCGCCTCTGGGGAGTAGCGATAAAAAGCGGACGAAAGTCCGCTCGCGTGCTACAAACGAACACTGCGGGCTACTTTTGCAAATTGCCAGTCACTAATTAATGTAAAATACCAATATCATTGAAAAGTATATTAAAACTACTGCGGTATGCTAGATTTTATTCAGGCGTTTGTTTATTGAGACCTTGCTAAACAATCGATTGAATTGCTTCTATATTTTTTTACTGTGGTTCTTAGCTTTTCATAATTTCACGCTATCATTATTTTTCTTTTTGAAACGCATTAAAAAACGTTGATAGTCTTAGATACTTTTTCTAAGAATTGCAGGGTTTCGCGGTTTTACCAGCATAGTCCTCGTTACTGTGCTAGTACACATGTGTAATATAAGTTATATTATTTGCTGATAATGTAGCTGTTTATTAATGTAAGTGTTTTTGAAATTAGTCTTGTATTTTTTGAATTTATTCCTTACATATGCAAAAAATACAGAGCGTCCTCTTATCTCTCAGGGAATAAAAAATAATAATTCTATGTTACTCGGTAAGGATGTATGCGATTGCCACGCATAGCCCAGATTCACCACGGGAATGCTGCTGCCCATCCCCACTCTATGCATTTGAGCTACACTGTCTTGGATGGACATACCGCCATCTGTTGGTCCTGGTACCTTAGTCGCCTAGTATTCTGTTCTGCTGGTACCTCACCGAATTCTACATTCTAAGATAAAATATCTCTTTACTTACTATATCACCATAGATATGTGCAACTTGTTGCAATATTTTCTGTTAAGGACTTACAAGAAAGATTCCAGGGTAGTCGCCACTCTAGTACCTTAATAAAAACCGGCTAAAACACGATATTCTCAGCCCTCGACTTGTGCAAATTTTATTAGGGGCGGCCACAATAGACGTTGAAACGCAAAAAAACGTCTCGAAGGTACCACGATATTGTGTATGACAAATAGAACTTGGCCGTGAAAAACTTCATTACAACGTTGTTCACTTTTTAAGTAAAAAACAAACGAGGAAAAGCAAAAGTCAAAGGTTGAATAGAAAGTTGCAATCTCATTTTATTGTTTGAGTATGAATGTTTTAAATAAAATTTTAATTTGAATTTCAATGGTCTTTACTATAACAGGTTATGGCAAGACTATCCAACAATATAAAGAGAGAATATGATTAATTAATTGTTTTTTATGATGTAAAAATTATTTTAGCGGTTTTAAAACAATTCACTATTAGGAAGCCAAGTAATAAAGGCTATCTTATAATAAAACGATACCCATAGTTAAAACTTTGTGAACAAGATCTATATTTTAGTGCATTTGTAACAAATGAACTCGAAAATTACTAGACCTAGGCTTAGATATAAATTATTCACATAACATCGAAAACATTGAGCTGACTCCATCGTAAGTCGCCTAAAGCACTTGTATTACGGACATCAGATAACCAATGAAACAGAGATATAATATTTAAATATACATTTAAATATTTTTGACAGGCATTTGATAAATACAAATAACATCATGTAAATATTTGTCCTGATTGGGGATCGAGCTCACGACCCCTGGCGCATAAAAATGACTACCATCTGCGCTATAAGACCCGTCAATATCCTTATTATGAGTTTCACAGGAAGGAAACTACGCGAGTAATAGCGGAGTAGTGCTAGAAATTAAAATCGGTCACCAGCTTATTAGAAAAGCTTAGTGCTAGCTGACTTCTTGTTGAAAGTTTGATGGTTATCAAGGATTTAGTAAACAAGACATTTAAATAGGGCAACACTTTCATTAAATCACTACGATCCGAGCACGACGTTATTGAATCATACGGCGACACACTGTATGGTTGGTATGAAAGCCAGCAATTTACCCATACAAATTGGTATCGACCAGAGCTGTCAGTGCGCTAACCGACTTATATGTGCCAAAAAAATAGGGCATGGATATAAATAGAACTATTCATGGATGTAGTCGGTGCGACATGGGTCCGATCTTGTTAGCTGGTATGAGATATTTGGGTTGAAAGCTATGCAGACCTCTTTTGTTTATTAATCGAAAAATGTGCTTTATTAAGGGAAACTCTTTTTTTACGGTACGCGTATTTAACAAAAGCAATGAAAATGGCATAATGGCTTTCACGGATATTGGTTAAATACCTAGACCTAGAAAAATACTTTGGCGTAAGATACTGATGGACTACTTTACTACTACTACCCTCTGAACCAGCTGTTATAATGACGACTGAGGTACCGCAACCGACAGATGGCGGTATATCCATCGTTTTAGCCTTTTGTGTTTTTTCTCTTTATTTTTGTTAATTAGGTTAAGAGAAATTGTAATATTAGCATTAGATTAATAAATTATTATTTTTTTTATTATTCTTTATTCATCCGAAACAGCGAAGCTCAATAGAACGTAGGTTTGGGCAGTAGTATCGCTTATAGAGTAAGGTACAGTACAACGCCACGACAGAAGTTCCTTCCTTGGGAACGCTTGTCCTACGGAGGACTTCCAAATTCTGGTATGATAATATAAAAAATTCAATTTATCCTATAAAACGAGTATATATTTATCAAAAAAGGCTGAGTCTTTTCAGATCACAATGAGGATAGACAATCCATTCACACAATCGAAGATAAGAAGAGACGTAAGTAACTATCTATTTAAGCTATAAATGTAAGAAAATATAATACAATATTTATTACATGAATAACTTACGAATATACTATATTATTACTTTCTGTAGACCTAATTCACCTGAGCGTAATAATTAACGCGTATTTGCGTAGAAAGTTTTGGGCATTACACTTCAAAAGCGCGATCAGGTCAACGAGCAATTAATCTTTTTAGAACTCCTGAAAAACTTATTAAAGTTTTGGCAGTTTTGAGCAGTGTATCTAATCGAATTTTTCTTTGTTCTATCAATATCAATACTCGTTGGACCGTTAGCAATCAGCTCATTGGACCGGTCCAACGAGCTGATTGCAATCAATAAAAGTGATGAGATGAAATTTTTATAAAATTGATCTCTTTTATACCTGTATAGTTTTCTCTATTCCAAGAAAAATGTTTAAACCTATATGCAAAATTGACTCCCAAAAAAAGTTGGCAATGGCAGAGCGTAGTTTTGTGACGTTTAGGCTAGGTCGCAAGCATACAGTCTGCGTGATAGTAAGTGTCACTGCAGTCTAAAGACGCTCGTAATATAACAAGTATATCACTAACGCGTTGTCAACCTTGCGACTTCAGAAAATCATCGACTCTCTCGGTCTTCCGACAGGAACTAAGCAATGCGACCACTGCTATTTGGCGAAATGGTAGAATTTCATATGATTTTTTCTTGGAGAAGTTTTAAATAATCATAGATTAAGAAAAACGATTAGTTTCACCGCAAGAAAACTAACTCTTCACCAATTCGTATAGTCTATATTATATTATAGAGACGACCTACAATGAAATATATTTATTTTATAAAAACTACTAGAGCGATGTCATAATTATTTTAATAATGGAAACATTATAGACAAATAATATAAACTATATTTTATTATCGCGGAAATTTCCCGGATAAACCGTTAAACACAGATTAAGCAACCAAAGTCTAGAGTTTTAAGTTAACAAAGACTGTATGCAGTAAGTAAATTGTATCTTTTATACAGTCGTCCTCCCTAAAATACAAAAAACACTAACGTGGAATACTGAACAAGCTTCTTAACGCACCGTCTAACCCGACAGATCTGGAAACTAATCTGACATTTGAGATGTATCCCTATAATCCCGCCAACCGTTAAATCAGATATAAGTTTCAACAATATTTCGGATAAAAATCTGTGTTTCAAGTACCAGTCTTTAAAGAAAAATAATGTTATCATATACGATAAATAGCTCTAAATCGCTTATCTACCTTGTAGGTCAGTGCACGCATTGTAAAAAAAGACACTTCTGTCAATTTTCAAATCGGAACATAGCAATGCAAACACTGCTATTTGGCGGTAGAAATAAGTGAGAGTGAAGTACTGTAAAGACGTATGAGGTCAGATAATAAGACTTCATGTAATAAGATATACTATTTCATCTATACTATAATAAGTCAACAAGCAATTAAACAATATCATCCGATCGCTTTTGAATTACTGCTATGTCTCGCACTTAAAAACTTGTTACTATTTTAATGACTATCGAACTGTGACAGTCAATACTTGTTTAATGCTTATGTATCAGCAGCAAAGTTTGAATTCGAAGGTAGGTATTATATTTAGGTAAGAAATATATTAAGGTATATTTGTTAAGACAAACCTTCCTCAATCCCACATAAATGAAGTCACGATTCACAACTAATTTGTAAAGCATTCTCAAGAGGCAAGAGTATACATTATAATAAGAAAAAAAAAGAAAAGAAAACATTTTTGTCATTAATATTAAAAAACAATTCTCTTTGACCTTGGATACATAATTGACAAAATGCTGAGGCCGTTTAAATAAAAAAAATATAATTATAAATAAAAAGATGTATCAATTGTACCTCTCATGTTGCGGTACTGAGTTTATGCAATTACTTATATAGAAATAAACTGTAATAATAAACTGTAATACTGACATGAGGTTAATCATATACAACGGTCGTCTGCATTGGTGTATCACTCTCATCTATTTCTACCGACAAATAGGAGTGTTATGTATTCATGATTTTACTGGGTAATGTGACAAACTATTCTCAAGTCACAAGGTTACGCACTTGTGATGTCTTTGTGACGAGCATCTATAGGCTGCTATCACGCAGACTATATGCTTGTTTGTCAATCTAGTCTAATAAAAAAAGTACAGAGCAAAAATTTCTTACAAACTGTCGCGATTAGTATTTTTTACTCAAAAGGGACTGACATTTATTAGATTAGATATAAATTTTCCTGATTGCAACTGATTGTCGTTCCTGAGGGACACTTTGGTTTTCTTATTTTTGGTTTGAAATATAACACTGTTCTACCTAGGGCTTAAATATTAGATTTAACATTAGACCTCGGCATCGCAGTGGGATGGAATTAGTCCTAGTTAGGGAATGCCCTCGATTTAATATACTTTATGGATATGTATAAAAATAAAATGTTTTAAAATTGTACTGTATTTAATTGCAGAGTAAGTTGCTATCATCATCATCATCGTTACAGCCATTGGGAGTCCACATAGGCCTCCCCAAGAAAGGAGGAAGTTTGCCTATATTTTCCGCGACGGGCAAGCGTGTTGGCAGTTGCATAGCATAGCTTTCGCTACAGGGGTGCTGCTGCCCATCCCCACCCTCTTACGACACCTGATACAGGAAGAAATACTGTTCTACTCTACCAGTGCCTGTCGACACAATATACCATTACTATTATTTTGTTAATTTATGGGTTACTTCGAATAAAACAAAAGAGTGCATTGGTAATAGCTTTGTAAATTAACAGTTGCTGTACTATTGAAGCGTTCACTGATAGTGCAGTAAAACAGTCAAATAATTAAAAAAATAAACGAACAGAATAAACATTCAAGTGAGAATTTGTAATTTGAGAAATATTTCATATGAGCATAAAAACGCGAACAAAAAAATCTCTTCCATTCCTTGTTTCAACTCCGCATAAACATGAGTTGTGATCTATGTGTGAACTTTCAGATTCCACAAGCCATTTTGTCTGTTTTCTATTTGGACGGCGAATACTGCGTGGGTGGCAAATATTTTCATTTTTCAGAGTAGGTGCATCTGTTGTGGCTAAAAAAATCCATTCTCTACTATTTCGGTACAGACGTGAAAATTGTACGCGGTCGGAATATGTTCGGAATACCGTTTGCTGACAATAAACTGTGTGAGTTCTGAGATTTATGCGGTTAATTTCTAAAATGCACGGCACGGATTTGCAAAGAAGGGGAAGAGAACGATTCACGAATTATTACTTACGATTTCATCGCGTAATATCTCATTCTAATTACAAGTACAAAATAATAAAAAAACTCGCACGACATCTCATACCTGACTTCGAGGTAAGTAACTTTAAACATTATAATATGAGTTACGTATAAATAACACCCAGATATCGAACAAATACAAATATAAATCATATAAATATTTGTTCTGGGTGGAGATGGAATCCACAACCTTTGGCACACAAGGCAGGATCACTACTATTTGCGCCATTGGGGCCATCCATTTTGATTTGGCAATAGTCGCTGTTGATAGTATGCCTTGAAGATTATTTAAATTACCTTTAGTATAATGTAGATGTAGGCTGTATACAACCGAATCTCTTAAAAAAACACTTGGAGACGCCTATGCCTAGGACTGAACATTCTGCAGTTAGATGATGACGGTGATGTTTGATTTAGTTTAAAGAATTGTTTATAAATGCCAATATCTAGTTCATTGAAATCCTCACTCTTGTCAGTTATTGCTAGACAGTAATGTGCCTAAAAGTAGATTTGAGTTTATAATTGGGCATGTCACGTCCGGTGATATATTATATCATACATTCAAATTATTTATTGTAACAACACTGGTGATATATATACAGGGGATTTTCGTTTATGCAGTTAAGTTCTAATAATGCTTCTCGTTCCAGACTTGGCAGTAAAATTTAATAACTGTGTAGATACCGACATTTTTTCTGTTTTATGTAATTTAGTACATTTACTCCACTTTTAATATCTGGGAGTACTTGTGACCCCGCTAACTAAAAATCAATATCTGTCCTTTCTTTATCTTGTCTGATTATATTTTAATGCCAATACTGAAACATCTTTATAATAATAATAATTTAATGTACACATCAATTTGGTTTTACAAGGGGCGCTTAATCACCGATGCTGGTGATGAGGTCTTAAAAAATATTTTGAATGCTAGGTAGAAATAACTTATCACAGAATGCTTAAGGAGTTTTGTATGTGTAATTATCCAAAAGCTTTCGATTGTGTAAAGTGCACGTATAAAACGTTATTTAAGAAATTGTTAGGTTCCAAATTCTAAATTGGTAATAGTTAGGCTGCATTTCCTAACCTATCTTGTTCCTTATGTTTATAAATGATTTGCCATACCATGTAAAGGAAAAATGTGATTTGAAGATAATATATCACAAGTATTTAAAATTAAATGACAACAGAACATTTATGACGATGCAAATTGAGCTGTTTTGGATGTCGTGAATTAAATTAATATAAATAAAATTTGGCACACTTAATGTTAGACAACAAAAAACTTATATTATTATTAAGGGTAAGGAATTGGTTGCAGTAGACGTAGAAACTATTCGGTTAGTTAAATTTAGCTTTTTTTATTACGATATGTCGTATGATATTATAGTGTGAGGGAATGCTTCTGATACTAAACACAAAAAAGTCTAAACAGGAATCTCCAAAACAAAACTTCAAAGAAATTAATAAAATGACAATCAGTCAATATGCATCGGTTAATATAAGAATTTCAAATACAATACTCAAGTACCTGTTTAACTATATAAATAGAACAAACACATATGCTCATTTAAAAAGTGTTTGTCGTGGGTGAGGGTAGAACCCACGACCCTGAGTGATCAAATAGGGATACTACTTTATGAACCATCAGATTTGAGGAAACTTAGCATGTGTAACACATTTAGTAAATAATAACTATCCTTTCGCTACACGTTTTATTCATTTAATTTTAATGCTTTCTCTCCATATTCCAAGGTACCGCTCACGCTCAGTTGCCCTCGTTTTATCGACCACGAAAGGGAGTAGTGGGCACTTTAATTCCGTCCTCGGCTGCCTGCCTACTTAACCAGCAAATTGAGTGAAATAACGGTAAAAAATATTTCCAATACTGGCCGGACCCTCGTAAATCTCAGGTTACTTGAGAAATGATTGGTAATCTTGTAACAGACAATTTTGACACGAATTTCCTCAGACCAGTGATGTTTACGTTGTATTAAAATTGATTAAAACCTTACAAAAAAGGGGTTGAAAATTAAAAATAATTACAGCCTTACCGAGCTTCCGGGAAAGGTCTATTTTGGTTTGGTTACTTCAAAGTAATTAATAAAAATATTCTCAAATATGCTTTGGGATAAAGGAAAAAAGATACTTTTTCTTCATACCAGGTCACTCAGGTACTGGGACCGACAAATCTACCCACAACAGCGCAACTCAAATGCAGCAGCGTGGAGATTGGCTGGAGACTCCGAAGCTACGCTCTGTAATTGCAACTGTGCCTGTTCATCACAACAATTATACGCAAAAATCCCCCTTTCTCGGAAAGGTCGGTGTCCGGAAGTAAATGCTGTGGCTGCTATGACGATGATGGTGTCATTATAATCCTCGGAAAGGATTAATAATAGCATTCAGTCCACCTATAACAGAATACAAGTTCACATAACTACGAAATTACTTAACGAGGTCGTAGCCAAATGTGGTTCGAATACAAAATATACATAATACATATCGATGTTAACTGCTCTTTTGAATGTAATGGAACGGATTCAAGTGAAGTATCGAAGTGAGTGCCGAAAGTCGATCCGATCAATCGAAAGTGCGTTCATAAAGCATGACACGTTCAAACCAACTCGTGTTCCTAATATAAATTGAAAGAATGTCTATTCATATCTCAATGGCATTAAATATTCATTACTTGTAACTAATACAGCACCTTGTGGGAGCCTTATATTTTTAAAACGATAAAATTCACAATCCCCTTGGTGTACCGGTAGAGTAGAACAGTACCTCCCCCTGTACCAGGTATCGTAAGAGACAAACCAATAAGTAGCTCTATACCCACCTAAAACAACGTAGTAAAACAACGTAGCTGAAATGAAACAGCGATAGAAATTATGGGTAAAATTCCGCCTTACTTGGAAAGTTACACATCTAGTAATAGACGTTTTATGGCTGGAAATTTACTTCAGAAATTAAATTAAAAAATATGAACATTTCGAGTGATATTTAGTGTAACTGATTATTATTTATCTTAAATGAACAAAAACTTTTTTATGCCACGGATACGACACTTTCGAAACGACGAATTTCAAATATTGTCTTGCTGCATTATCATGATGGGAATTTAATGGCTGGCATTTGTGTCATCTTGGATATTTTGATATCCTCACAAATAATGTTAAAGCTGGATTTTTTCACAAGTCTTTTACTTAGAGTGAAAAACGTAATGCGTTTTTTTCAAATATAGATGCTCCAAAGTTCCGTGGAAAGTATGGTACCGCCAGAGCCTTTGTGTCATAAGCGGCGACCATGGTATTGTATCAAAAAGATGGCGATATAACTACCCAAAAAAGCTTAAATTCAACAGGGCGGGAACAGACAGCATTCCCGTCGCGATGGTACGCTCTGCAATTGGCACCACGACTGCCCAGCGCGGCAATTATGGGCAAAAATCCACCTATTTTAGGGCTACTATGATGAAAGGTTCGAATGTTTGCAAAACCAAAACTGGCTTGTGTCATAAATAATTCTATGATAGATAATAAAGTGCTCCGTTTTAATATTTAGTTTTTTTTATGACTTCAAACTTGAATTTGAACTAGTTTTTTATTTATTTATTTTTTGGCATACCAACATTAGAATTAAACTTCAAGACAACTATAGACTAAATAACAAAACTCTGTTTAGTGAAACAATCATATGAATTAATATTAAAGTAAAACTCATATAATTTTATTGAAAAGAGGACAAAAATAATATTTGTAATTCATCACAAAAGGAAGTCCTCATTAAGGCTGTTAGAAAATGCGAAAGAATCCAACACAGAATAATAAACAAAACAAAATAATAAACATTTAAGAGCCTCTACAGCGTTAAGACAAATAATGCGACAACAAAGAAATTAGAGTCCAAAACACAATAGTGGGGCCAGCCATTTGTTGAAACTCTTGTAATGGCGTCCGCAGTTGCAGAGTGCACGCTGTAGTGAGCAGACACTAACTGGGAACTTTAGTGCTTAATACACAATCTCTAAATCCTGCATCACATGTCTGTACTCCGGCACTCTGATATCTGTAGTATGAAACACGTTTGTAACTAATGGATGCAGATATTGGACTAGATATGAACGTTGCCCATGTTTTGTAACATTGCCCTTGATAATACTGAGACTCTATGTCAGTTATTTCACTGGTTCCTTTACAATTTAAAGCGGAGAAATATGCATTGCCGTACGATGCATATGCAGACGATTTATGTATAAAATATTCTAGAAAAGTTTTAGAAAGATATTTTGCCAAATTTATCTTGGGCGGGAATATAAAATGAGAACTACCTCTAGTATTTGTCAACAGCATATTATCTACATGCTGTTGAAATGTCGTGTAAATAAATGTGTACATACTCAATAAAAGTTTCTGGAAAAGGATTCTGCTTCATACATGTAGCGTAGGGCGTGGACGCGACTCACAAGGTGGTCAGACTATCTGAATAAAACCGCAGGATGACGCTATACGCAAGCCGCATAATCGCGCTTGGCGCGTGCCGCACTCAACCGGCCCTATCGGAGATCACATGGGCAGGTCTATGTCTAGCAGTGGACGTTCACCGACTGATATTATGATGATAATAATAGCGGACGGCAATTTGACAAGTCATCCTGGGCAAAGGCAACTTTTTTTCGTAATTGAAACTATTTTCTTGATGTAATCGCCATTCCTTTCGTAATTTTACACCAGGCGTAGGTTATAGCCGACATAGAAAAACTCCTTACGCTGATGAAAATTGTTCCAAGACAATTTATGTTGTTTATGTCATCACGTTAAACTGTCAGCCACTAGAATTATTTATATACTACTACTTTTACAGTGGGTTCTCTGGTCACTAGAGTTCGTTCGTATATGTCAGTTGTCATTAAATACAAGTTACAATTAAATGCCGTTTATAAAATGTGCCTTTATCCTAATAAATATATAAACCTCACAATTAAATACAAACCTGGACCGTATCATATACCAAATTTTCAATTGCGATGTTAAATTTGTAGTTTTTTTTTATAGGGTTCTATAGAACAAAACTGCGTTATTGAATGTTTTGTCAGCTTTAATGTTTGAGAACCGAGTGTCATCACGCTCGTCATTTGTTGACAGCCTCTTCGAGCAGTGGGTTATGTGTTGCCACAATAGTCAACCGAATGTCAACCACACTGATATTCGGTTCCAAACCTCTAGCTCCGGAGTTTGGACCATATATCGCAAACAATGACAGCTCAGTTGCCGCTTGTTTGTGTCTATATCAACTGCACACGCCTAGTATTCCTGTCTCCGGCTCTACGGTGATAGTAAATCAAATCTGTCATCATGCTGACTGCTCTGTTTTTATATATTCTGTACTTATTTGAACGCATGCTATCTGTTGATGTCTTCTGAAAACTTTTTACATGCATAAAGTATTTTAATCCTATATAATCAAACATGAGGTACACCTTCAAACACTGAAATGTCAATATTTTACAAGGTTTAAAAAATCAATAAAGAAGAAATAGTTAATTACATTTATAGGTTTTATACATAGAAAATGTATTTAGTAATAATATTTATTAATTTTCAATATAATAAAACCTCTAAAAGCAACTGAGAATCATTTTGTTTTTCTATATCTACTTGATTAATTATTTCTAGAAACAAAAATGACAAAAGAGCAATCTGCACAGGCTGTACCCTCGCACGTGTTGATGTTATCGTTCTAGGGGGTTAATTGGGTATCCTTGTTTGGCTATTGCAAGGACGTTAGACTCTCACGTTTAATCCCTGATTATCCAAATCGGGATTCGGTTTACCAAACAGATTTAGCCGTTAAGATGTTCTAAACTAAATTTGTATCATATACTAGCAACACTCTGCGGCATCACTCGCATAATTCTCCTTTCTCTAAAAACATGAAGATAAACTTACTGATAATGCAACAGGAGTTTTTGCAATTGGTTCAGTACTTTTGGAGTTTATTAAGTTGCAAACGTAAGAAATTAGAAATCTGTTTCACGTATGTCCTGTTCATATCCATCTTAAAAAAAGTAAAATTTAAATCAAGAATTATGTGAAAAAGGTAAGAAAACTACGTCTTCAAGCTGAATAAAACAGAACTAATGCAAATAAAAACATACAAGGTAAAAAAGTGCTTCATCCAGATTACAACTACGCTTACCACACTTTCTCGTCCAATATCAGCCAGTTTTATGTGATCTACCCGACATTTTTTTGTTTTAAATAAAATCGACGCTCAACTGTTATTATCAAATATTGTTTTTTCAGCAAGTGAATTAATTGTAATTTTATATGAGAAAAAAGTTATCATAAACCGAAAACCGTATATGTTAGAAGGATTTAAGTGTTTGAAGTCTGCTTTCACCCTTGCGTTTAAAAACATATACGTACTTAAAACACACAGATTTATGTTTTAGATTGTCTCAATGTAGACCACTATAGGGATCACGTTAAACCCTCCGGAATGTGTCCTCTTGCCTTGATTTATTCTCAGCCTCGAATCTCTCATCCCACTAGCTCATATATCCAGAGCGATGACAGGCTTTCCTGTATAGTTTGTCTTCGCTTCAACTGCACACAACAAGTTTCCCTTTGGCTCGATGATATAAATCAAAACTGGTGACGCCAGTTATTTTGAAAAGAAATAACACGCTTTGATTTTGTTGCCTTAAAGTTCTTAACTCTGATAATTTTATGCACTGTATTGAATTGATCTAAATAATTTTATAAATTATAGGTTTTATTGTTTTTTAATTTATTATTTTATTATAGTAGTTCTTATATTAAACCTGTTTGCCAGACTACTCAGACGTCAGTACCAACGGTGGAAATCAAATTACTCAAGTGGAAACCAATTTATTGTCAAGTGTTTTGGAAATGAGAAGCTATCACAGTCAAAAATAATTTGCTTTCATAATATTTAGTAGGAAAACATTTTCTAATGAGAAGACGTCGTAATGTGTAGGTAGAGTAGAATAATACCTCCACTTGTACGCGTGTCGTAAGAGGCGACTAAGGTACCGGAACCGCGGATACCAACACGCTTTAAGGGCGGCACTTATGGGCAGAATCCCTTTTATCTTGGGATGCCCTATGTCCATCAGTAGATTTCTGACTGATATAAATTAATAGATGAACTTTTTATTACTTAAGCCTTCACTTAAATAGTAGCGGGTTTCCAGTCCAATCTCACGATTAACTTGTGACATGTAAGACATCACATTGACGAATTGGACCAAGGTGTTTTATGGTGAGTCACATTAAACCTACTCGTTAAGTGAGGTCACATTTTACGACCTCCAACTGTGTCAGTGACGGGATCGTCTTTGGCACTTGGCAGTTTAATCACTTGAGTGTTTGTTACGACTTTTGTTGAACTTCGACGGTCGGGTTAATTTGTGTACCGGAGTTTTGGATTCCGGATTGCTAATTAAGCGCAAATGCTATATATTTATATTTAAATTTGTTTTGTGTCTGCATGTTAAATTTTCATTTAAGAACTATATTTGTTGTTGCCCTGCTGTCTGATGTCCGTAATACAATTACTTTAAGCTACTTATCTAGGAGTCGGGTAAGAATGAGATGTTGTGCGAACTTATGTATTAAAACAATACAAAGCGTTCATCGGAGTTAAGTAAGGACCAAATTATAGGAATAGAATCTAAGGGGGAATTTAAATTTACATCTAAATTCATAGATAACCGTTGGTTGTTTCAGTTGGTCCTTTCTTTTAATGCTATCCATTCGTTTCACTATAGTATTATTTGAGATAAAAAAATGACAGTGTTTGGATAAATTCACTCTCATTCGCCTCCATTAACGCCTTCATATAAGATATAGAATCACTTCTGCGAAATTTTACACAGAAAAACTCCGATGGAGCGATGTCCATTTTTTTTCGGCCCGCTAGCGACGTCTTCGTAAAAGCTCCCAAATGGATCGTTCTGGCACATAGTTCATAATGAAAAGTTTTTTCTCAATCGACCCTCACATTCTTTAGATAAAAATGGCACCCAAATGTCTTTCACTTGTAAATCAATGTTTTTATAGTAAAGAGTGTCGTTTCGTAAAGGTTTTTTTTTATTAGACCAGGTCGACAAACAATCATACAGTCCGCGTGTTAGTAAGGGACACTGCAGCTTATAGACGCTCGTAATATCACAAGGATATTATGCCACACTTTACACTGCACCTCTCATCCTTAAGACCGGAACACAGCGAACACTGCTATTTGGCGGTAGAATAAGTGAAAGTGAGGTACTAATGTAGATGACCTTTTGTTAGAGGTCTACCTCATGTTATATAATAGAAAAAGTTAATGTACAGGAAAAATTTTGGGCATTGACCTCTGACCTTCCCTTATCCAACAACAAGTAAAAGTAATTATTACAAACTAGCAGCGCCCCAAGGCTTTACCCGTGTAGTTTCTCCCGTGCCTGGAATAAATAATATCAGTAGCCTAAGTTACTTGAAAACATAGCTAGACATAGCATTTAATAATCAAAGTGATGGCCTCAAAATAAAAAAAGACCTTTTTACCACACTTTGATTAAATAACAATGTTAGACTAGCTCCTAACTGCGTTTTATATTTTCATATAAACGAATAAGTCTCTCTGAGTGATATATTCCAAAATACAATTACTGTCTGACCAAATTACATGCGAACGTATCGGCCGCGATTCTGCCAATGAATACTTGATCGATTAAATTCTTTTCGGTGCTGGCAAAAAACGGATTATCAGATTTATACTTGGATTCGGATTTCAAACATGATCTAAAATCTATGAAATAACTCTACGATGCAAGTGTAGGCAATGATTTTTTTATATTAGACCATAAGGCATATATAAGTACATAACAATATAGCAAATACCATATAGCCAACTAGCTTTATTGGAAATCCGTATCGCTATATATCATCATCATCATACCAGCCATTGGAAGTCCACTGTTGGACATATGCCTCTCCAAGAAAGGAGGTTTTTTACCCATAATTTCCACGCAGGGCAAGCGCGTTGGCAATCGCAGAGCGCTGCTTTCATACCCGCCCTGTGCATTTAAGCTGCACTATTTTGGATGGATATACCGCTGTCTGTCGGTTCTGGTACCGTCAGACCGTACAGTCGCCTCTTACTACACTTGGTGCAGTGGTACTATTTTATTCTGCCGGTAACTCACGGTGCTATCGCTATACAATTTAAATTTATATAATATATAATTTTTTGTCAGACGCATTGTGTTGCCGTGGGGTACGGACGGAGTAGATTAGTACCTTCCCCTGTACCAAGTGTCTAATGTCTAATCAGACTAATGTTCCATAAACAACAGATGGCGGATATTTATCCGTAACAGCTAAATGCACAAGTCGGGGATGTGCAGCAGCATTCACGTCGCGAAGCTACGCTCTGCGATTGCCAACAAGCTTGCCCAGCGCGCCAATTATGGACATAACTCCCAATTTCTTGGGGAGGCCTAAATACAACGGTGGACTTCCAGTGGCTGATATGATGATTGTGTATTAATGCGATAACAAGATCAATCTAATTTCACGTTTCTACCATTAGTGGTTAAGGCTGTGCGTGCGCCTATACGTCAGTGGGAACTACTTCTTTTAGATAACAAAAAACTTATAAAAGATATATCAACAATATTTATTTCCTCACATATTTATTACTGAGAATATATACTTAAATATACTTTAAAGAAATCCATTTCGAGGTATTCACATGTATAAAAGGCATTCGCACGGTGAGAGAAAGATAGAACTGGGTAATGTGATATAATATCTTCAAGTCACAAGGCTATTGGCTAGTGATATCCTTAAGATGACACTAGCGTCTATAGGCTGCGGTCATGTTTACCACTTAGCGGACTGTATGTTTGTTTGCTGACTTAATAATGTACAAAAATACATATGACATCGCCATATGAAATGATGATGTTTGTCCCATTTACCCAGTAATTTCATTGACTCTTTCACCCTTCAAACCGGAACACAGCAATGCGAACACTGCTATTGGCGGTAGAAATAGGTAATAGTAAGTTGCCAATGCACAAGACCTTTCTAAAAGGTCTACCTCATATAAATATACATTGTAAGAGTATTGCGTAATTTTAGATAAATATTTTTATAAACCTACATTAGTATGTCCTTGGGGTGCCGAAAAAGTTATGCAAAGCAAAAAATTTCGGTAAGAAATAAATGAGCCATTTTCTATTATAATATACATAGTATAAATAAAAGATAATGTTTCCGATGATATATCGACAGATTTGGTTTCAGTGGGTAGGTTACCCGGTGTAGGGGCATTCGCGTTATTTATAAACGGTATCACATTACCTTGATGGATTGTCGAGCGTATAATGGATAGCATTCATTGAGACTACTTCAGGAACCGTTGGTAATTGATGCCGTTAAAGCTTACAAGAGATTTGTATTACGCGTTACTTTTTTTGGACCTCTTATTGAGAAATGTAATTTATTCGTTAGAACGCTTTGGATTGCGGCTTTTTCACATTTCGTTCTTTAAGGGTTTAAATAAATCTTTAAACCATTTTTTAGTATATATTATACTACTCTTTTTAAATTGTTGTACACCAGTTTCACAAATACGATAAAAAAAGTGGAGATAGTGATAAGAACCTTATTGCATAAGCCATTTTCTCTCTGACGATAGGATGAAGAAATATATAAATACATACATATTTTCAAAATGTTAATGTTATGTGATGCTAAAACTGAGTTTGTGTTGACCAGATAAAAGGGATTAATACTTAATAGGAGGTGGCGCCATCTTAGTGGAACAGCAAGATTAATAATCTAAAACTAATGACATAAGTTCAGTTGTATTTTTCCGAATTCAAGATCGTTCTTTTACAGATTAGCACAATTGTATCACAATGTATCGTATGGTCCTGAATTCTAGACTAGTCAAACAAGAAAAAACATGACCAATAAGTGTATTTGTGCCTCATATATTTATTATATCTGTACTTAGCTACATTTGTAACGCAAAAATTTTGTCTATTCCGGTCCTTGGAATATAAACATAGGAAAGCTTTCTATTTGATGAAATAATCAAAATAAGTGAAAACACAAAACTGCTACACAGGCTATTATATGGACTCTAATCAATCGTGTCGACTTTTAATGTTGTTACAAAATGTAATAGAAACTTATTGATAGGTATTCACAGGTTATTATATTGGTTTCAACTTCATTACTCGATTTAACATCGTTTAAAGTTTAGTTTTTATAATCTGCGCGAACTAGGTTTCAATTCAGAATCCTCATATTTTTCTTATATTAACATCGAGATCATAGTTTTACCCCCAACGGAAATATCGTTGTATATATTATATCCGATATGTCAATTAGGTAGTAAAGTCACATTACTCAGTGATTTCACTACCTCTCTCGCCCTTCGAAATAGAACAAACCAATGCTGATTGACGGTAGAAATAGTGTTCAGTACGGTATTAATGTAAAACGACCTTTATGTAAGGTCTTAAGGTCTTAATCTATGCCTTAACCTCATTCTTTAAGCCGTCTATTGTTTAAAAACCGCATAAAAATTCGTACTATTTATTGTGTTCAGACAAAAATACACGTCTTTTTATGACCCGCAACTTGAATAAAAACAATACTTCAAGTATAACATAGTTTTAAAACATCAAACCGCCCTAAAATAGGAAATTTAGGGAAGCTGAAAAAATCACCTGTTTACACAACAAGAATGTGGTGAGAAGTAATTTAGCTTGGCGATAAAAATTTTCAGTTTCACCGTCTGACTTTGAACAAGAGAAACATAGTAGCCCAAGCCTCAAAAATAATATACATTATTATCTGACAAACCAAATATGTGGGAAAGGGTTGTTTATTTGCTTTCAATCATTCGGCGGGCAAAGCTCAGATATCAAATGTCTGGCCGCTTTCAATTTTATTGTTGACAATATCCTCTAGAGCTTTGATTTCTAAACTAGCCTCTCAAATATCGATCATTAATTTTTACAAATGATGTTCAAATGACAAATGACATTATCATAGTCATCATAGAAACGGTAATAATAAACAATAAATTTAACACAACCACATCTAATCATACATTGATCAAACTTTGAATTAAGTCGCTTATATAAATTGTCTTACGGACTTCACACACGAGAAGAATCCCAAATATATAACTTAAATACAAATTTAATACTAAGAGAGAACAAACAATATGATGTATCATATAAATAATTGTCCGTGGGCTGGTACCCTACGGAGTAGTAGTGAATGCTAAGTAGAATTGAATCTCTATCTGTACCAGGTGTCGTAAGAGGAGGATAAGGTGGCAGAACCGACAGACGGCGGTAAAACCATCGGAAACAGTGTGGCTCAAATGCCAAAAGCATCTCCGTCGCAAAAGCTTCACTCTGCTATTGTCAATACGTTTATCCAGCGCGGCAATTATGGTTCAAATTATCCTAATCTATGTCTGGCAGTGGACTTTCGATATGGCTGATATGATGATGATGATAATAATGAAATATTTGACCTGAGTAGGGATCAAACACATGATCTTGGCCACGCAAAATAGGAAGACTATCGAATGCGGTATCGAGCTAGTCAAACGGTAAGATATCCATTATTGGATGTTGGAAATGTGGGTTGGAAATGGAGGAAATCTTTCTTCATTGTTGTCCATATGTACAATACATTGATAATTAGAAAAACTTAGTTTCTCGATAAGGAAATTACTACCAAGCCTCAGCCTGTTGCATCTAATCTACGCTGGATTCAGATGAAATTTAAGACGCTCGGTTCAAGATATCTTCCTATATCACTCTGTCTTTAAGAGTAGGAAATTTTATTGAAAAGATATTTTTACAAACTAGAGTCTATGAGCCTAAAGTTAATGAAAATGTAGGTAGCTATAGCGATCTATAATTTCGCTGTCGCCTGACCTTCACACCTAGAATTTTGAAAGGTTTTTAATAACTACTATCTAAAACATGTTTGCTTGCAAGTTAGTAACGAACGGTTTTATTGCCAAATTGGTTTTAATGGAATTAGCTTGTCGATGTTAAAGTCTTAATACGAGGTTGCATTAAAATGGTGACTATGTTTTGACGTTCGCTTTCAATTGTATTCTTCGGATTAGATCACTATTTTGCGAACAATCTGTCCGGATTTATAAAAATAGTTTCCTGAGTAAATGATTTTCTTCATACTATAATACACGTTTTGCCTTTGAGATTAAGATTTCGGGTCAGTTTTCAGATACAATATAAAGTACAACCCACGTGGACGTATAAGACCGATAAAACACTTCTATAAATATCTTTCTAAGCCGCCCGTGCCTGTTTCAAACACGTGCATCAAAGATATATTCACACTTCATGACCTTGTTATAGTGAAATAACAGTCTATATATTTATTAGGTAGTTTTTGCAGTCACCGCTCCTGCAAAACAACTAAATGACGCCCGGTCGAGGCTAAGTGCACGCCATACAGTTGTTTGTTTAAGTGATCACCCGTAGTCTCGTCACGATCATGTGACTCCTGAGGATCCACAATTCACGTGGATATCTTGCAGAGCGACCGAGAAGTACTCAGTATTAAGCATCTTAGCAGGAAGGCGAGAGCCATTTCACCAGGGATGGTGACGCTGGAATTGACGTGTGAGTGACCCAGCATTAAGTTCGTCTATAGTTTAGTTAGCTTCTTATAATATTAAAAAAAACTTTTGAGAAAAAAAAAACAGAGTGTCATAGGCTATATGATATTTTTCAAAAAAATAGATATCCTTATGCACAATCTATACTAATATTATTACGAGAAAAAAAAAATTTTATTAATTACTTTATAAGGCTATATTCTCAAAAAAATAGACATCCCCTATCAATGTAAAAAAAGAGGCAAGATTTGCATTTATGAACGTTTGTATCGAATACCGTCTAAAGCTTAACACGAAACAACAAAACTAGTTTTAAAAATTTATTCACTAATGGAAAGGTACATTATCAACAAATTATATTAGATTTTCTGTTATCCCCGTGTCTTCGCAGGAACGGGATATATAACGCACGTGAATCCGGGGTGAAATCAGTGCTCGCACCACACATTATGTTTATCAGGAAATAAGTGATGTAATTAAGTCTGTCTAAGATCTTGCCCGATAGTGTTGCTAATATGAAGTCTGTTTTATGTTTCGCCGTTAAAACTTAGTGTCTATGGTTCGAAGTTCGGCCCACTTAAGCATGTTTACCGATAACTTGCTGCCAAAGTTTATAGTTTACGGTACACAGGGTAAAGAAAGGCTTTTCCGGACCAATTTGTTGTCAATTACGCATACAAGCGACAATGCATCATGTAAACAGGTATATATGATAAATAAAACTTAAAAAATATATATATTAAAACCCAATAAAAAATAGCTCTCACGAATCTTTTTTATGATATGAGAATTTAAAGGACAGACAAACATATTGTAATCGTATAACTTAAACTATATATATTTAAATTAAGCCAGTTAGTCCGATTGATGTTATCGTGACTTAGCTATAATTCATAATAAACATACCATAAAAAAATCATATTGTGACTATAAATTGATATATAAACCACAACTATATATATATACTCCGTGACACGAAATTTTTATATATAAAGTTACTGATAATAATTTAACCGCAGTAAACTATGTTGATTTAGGAATTCGTTTTTTTTTCTTATCTATAATAGATATTTTTTTCTCTAAGATATATAAGACATTTGGCCGAAATAGCAAGCTTTTGTTAGTTTCAATTCAAATTATAAACTCCTTTACCTTTTCTTTAATGCCGATTATGGAGATAGTATAATAATCGGCCGTGAGGTACCGGCAGAATAGAATAGTACCTCCCACAACATCAGGTGTCGTAAGAGGCGACTAAAGTACCAGAATCGTCAGATGGCGGATATACATCCGAGATAGTGCAACTAAAATGTATAGGGCAGGGATGAGCAGCAGCATCCCCGTCGCGATAGCTGCGCTCTGCGAATGCCAACATGCTTGCCCAACGCGGCAATTAGTCCAGCAGTGGACTTCAAATGGCTGGTATGATAATGATACACTACTTGTATACTAAGGAGGTGCACATGCATGTATAGAGTGTACACGATTTAAATTGTCTGCTTTAAAGTTAAATACTGTCAACTGTACAAACGAATGTCATTCACTTTTTGCAAAGATGAGGTAGAAGTGGTAGGCCTGATACAAGAGGTTATCTGCATTGTACTTCCGTCTCACCAATTTCTACCGCCAACTAGCACTGTTTGTATTGCTGAGTTATGGTTTGAAGGGTGAAAGAGACAGTGAAATTACTGGGTAATGTGACATAACCTCTTTAAGCAGCAAGGTTAGAAATGCGTAGGTGATATTCTTGTAATATTACGAGCGACACTGCGGCTGCCCTAACGCCTCGACCTAATCAAATAAAAAAAACCATTTTCAATGGTTCACACACACTCACACACATACATGCACACACACATACACACACACACATATATATATATATATATATCACTGTACTCTATAGAATGGCCAAATTAAATGGTGCTGTCTGTATCAATATATACCGGGCCCCAGCCTTGTTTTCTCTGGCGTTGAAAAAATATGAGCTTAAGGGCGAAACGTTTCCCCCTTTTCATAATGTACGTGGAAAAAGGGATAATAAAGATGCATATCAGAGTAAGTAATAGTCTTTTTGTATGGCTTGAGGCTTTAGAGAAAATATTCATGCGAATAAAAGGCTCCGGCATTAGTATAACTATTCACGTTGCTTTTTTAACTCAGTTTATTTTACGTACATTATCCAGAATTTCGACTTATACATGCGCAGGGACTTCATATGTTTCCTTTAAAATATTTGACTCAAGCAGTGTTTATAAGGAAAATAAGTTTATCGTTAAATCCAATTTAAGTAGATAAACCTAGATTTATTGATACGAATGGTGAAAACACGGAACACTATTTAATAAAAACATTAAAGTAGTCTACATAATTTTTCATAATATCAGCTGTACCGTAAGCGCAGCTTAGCGACCGGAATGCTGCTGCCCACCCCCGCCCAGTGCATTACAGCAACACTGTTACGGATGGATATACCGCCATCTGTCAGTTTTGGTACATTACTCACCGCTTACGACACCTAGTACAGCGGTAGGTACTATTCTATTCCGTCGGTACCTCACGGCTCCTATAGTCGTTTGCAACATGTCAAATATAGGGTATACAAATCTCCTTAAGTTTCTATAACCTAAACCTCTTGTTACGTAATATGACTTAGTTCATCTTCACCTATTAAACAAGAACACAGGTGAGCCCCATCGCTTTACGACATAAATTAGTGAGTGCAGTCAACCACTGTCATACGTTCGCCTCGTTCACCCCACAAGTGATTGTTGGCTATGTGTAAGCAAATCTGATAGTCGGCGATTAAAATGGTTGCGGGGAAGGGTCATAGCATCCAAATAGACAATCAACTCGACTTTTACTGCGAGCCACCATTTCATGTAAGAAATTGCATAAAGTCTATAAAAATAGCCTGATAATAACATTTCAACGCGAATTGCACGCAATTGTACGTCGGCAAATGTGACTTAATTAAATTACCAATCAGTATAGTGACAAGTTAATTAATGTTATTTGCACTGTATACGGGAGACGCAATATTTTACATGAATTAATCGACGGCAGCCGTACTGAATATAATCAGTAGGGTTGACATTATAAAACCTTTTTAGAAACTATCACTTGACTTGCGAGCGTGAAAATAGGTAAACATTTTATTAAGAAAATAAGATTTTTTGTTGTCTATTACAATTCATCTTATGAATTACAAAACAGTTTTAAATAAATCATGCAGCATAAAAAAATTACACTTTAAAGTCACACGAGACAACGTAAAAATAAAGTTTCCTACCAAACAATCATTAACCTAAACAAAATTTGTATATAGGGAAACTTGCAACAAAACAACTTTAAGTAACGTCAAATAACAGCATTTTAATAAATAAAATTAAAAATATATAATAACAATAAATATCTTATGATCTTGATGGGCCCGATAGCGCAGACTGATCATCAAAGGTCGTGGATTTGATCCTCACCCAGGACAAACATTTGTGATACTATTTGCGTTTGTAATATGTCTGGATGTTAAAATATACGTATTTAAGCATAAGACTTGTGATTACTCTGTTGTCTGACGTCCGTACAGAAGTTTTTTAAGCGACTTATCCCGGAGTCAGGTCAATGTATGAGATGCTGTGTGGGTTTATGATTAAAAATTTAAAGAAGTATGTCACTAGATAACCCGACCGACGTTATCCTGTCTTAATTATACTTACATGTTTACCATGAAAATTCCTATCTTTCAAGTTAGATCAAACAGTACACAATCAGCAAACATTAATTAAAATTGGTTCAGTAGTTCAGAAGTTTATCCCAAACAAACACTGCGATACGAAATTGTTATATAAAAACATAAATACTTTGTTGTTAATTTACGGTAATTTTAAGTGAACTCATTTATTCGGCATCCAAAAATGTTTGATGACTTTTTTTATTCATTTACTACTGCTAATGTTATTAATATCTAATTAAAGAATTATATTCTGTCATCTGGTCAACCATGCATGTATGCCAACCGATTGCATTCAGGATTCAATTAATTACTCAAACATAAAATCGGACTTTTAAACTTTATAATGAGGTTTGAGCGACACCCTATCGTCCGCAACGGCGAAAGGCTGAAAAAAAACATCGAAAAAGATCAGTTCACATCCAATTTAAAGGAATAATGAGTGTATTTGTCATATTTCTCTTAGGCCTAGGCAGCTACGTCATTTGGATAAAAGTAGAATCTTCATGAGATTGCCTTCATAACCTCACTTCACCAAAACCCGTCTGTATTAGTGTCGCTCTTACCAATTCTTAACGCTATATAGTAGTGTTCACATTGCTGTGTTCCGGTTTGAAGGTTAAGAGAGGCAGAAAAAGGCTGGATAATGTGGCGCTTGTAATATCCTTGTGATGTGATGCAGTGACACCACTGCAGCCTATAGTAATTATAATATTACTATCACGCGTACTGTATTATTATCAATCAGGCCGTATAATAATATAAAAAAAAACAATTGCGAAAGAAATATCCATTACTATCGGTAAGATTAGTACGAAATAATTATCAACTTTTTCTATTTTGGTAAAAATGATATAATCGACTGAGTAATCGGAATAACAGATGACTGATGCTCACTCAAAACAGCGGAAGTCAAATGCACTAGGGCGCCGACACTTTGCGATCGCCACCACGCCTGCCCAGCGCGTCAAATACGGGTAAAAATAACCTTGTTGTTGCGGAAGGTCTATTTCCAGTAGTGTATAACAGGAAATGTAATAAAAAGTAAATAATGTAAACAATCAAGTAACTTCACCTAACTAGTTCACAAGTCAACTTGTTCCCAAAACCCTGAGGTATAGAATTTAATCTCTCAAAACTTGAGCGTCGAGTTAGTCGCAGGGGTACCGCGGCTTAAAGGCGCCGGTTCAATTAAGACTTGATTTCTCGAAACTTCTAAACGTTCAGAATATTCGCTAACTAAAACCACTATCAATGGGACTGGGTGACTTTGATAGCTTTAATTATTACTTGCAAAGGGCTGCCTGTGGTCTTTTTAGTCTTTTGGATTCTCTAACATCTGCCTTTTAGGTTATCAGTGCAATTAAATAGGCGAAGTTACTTTAAACCTTGTAGGACCACTTCTATTGTACTAATAATGCAACAAATAATCCACCTTAGTCCCCGTGATGGCTTGGGCACCTTGTTTATACACTAACAGTGTTGAGCGATTTCACCAAATCGCGTAGCATTCCCTCACATTTCCATTCCCCTAAGAATACAGAGATAAAATCTCTATGTTAATTGCTGATATTGCAGCTGTCTATTATTGAAATAACTTTTGAAATCGATTAATTTTTTTTTGATTCTATTTGTAACGAACGACAAAAAGTACGAACCTCGTCTATATTATTCCATTTTCTGTAGATTTAGATTTTTATTTAAATGTGCATATTTTTTCGTGTTTAAAATTAATATATAATGTTTGAATTTGAGTAAATCGTAACAAACAAAGCATAGAATCTTTAGCTTAGACAAGGAAGACTTTATGCTATACACATGAATAAATGGATACTAAAGATGATTATAATGACTGTAGTAACAGACATAAACCTCCCCAAGAAAGGGGAAATTGTTCCCATAATCGTATAGCGCAGCTTTTGCGACGGGGATACTGCTGCCCATCCCCGCCCCCTCCTATACATTTGATCTACACTCTCTCGGATGAATATACCATCCATCTGTCGGTTCTGGTACCTCAATTGCCTCTTACGACACCTGGTACAGAAAGAGGTACTATTCTACACTGCCGGTACCTCACGGCTGGACGGTACTATACAAAAGTTTAAAACTCCTTCTAAACGAAATAACGACAAAATTCGGTTAGGTTAATTCAATAAACGATCTTATTCCATCCTTTATTAAAGAAAAAAATAAATACCCACATTTACAGTTCATCCACGCATAATCCGCTTCGTATGTCTATTTTAATACAACAAATTCACAAAGTAATAACAAAAACATATTTAAATAAATGCGACTTTTCAGCCAATTCCGTCCACATAATTTTAAACACCATTCGTACTAATTAAGGATTTTTGTGATTGCCATCATAATGATCTGGTGTAGGTATTTTTTAAATGACGATCGTTATGATACCCGGCCAGTATTACAGTGAAATATCTAACGTGCTCTTCGATTTTACCACGAAAAAATTAAAAATGACGCATCTTTACAAAATATTTTTACCGTTTCTATTTATAACGATGTAACAAAAAGGCCGATAAACAAAAATGGGTTGACTGAACACTATCAAACGTTTGGGCATTTCTATCGGAGCGGATTAAACTTTGACTAAATCACTAAATCAGTTAAGGGTCAACCCTGATTAAAATCGGGAGAATTAAGTTGTGGCGAAGAGGACACTTCTCTAAACACATTCGTCTAATCCGGGACCTTTATTTACAGATTTGTTCAGGGCTGTGTTGTGTATCTAATGAACTACCAAAGTTCTTGTACTAATACAAACAAAGAAATGGTTGATATATTAATTGTTCGTATAATTTACAAATGTTAGACCATTCATTTAAACAATACTACAACTGAGTTTCGTTTTAACAATCAAACGTTTTCTTTCACCTGATCATACCATGCATTTTGTATTCCAAAGGGTATTTACTTAAATCAAACGGTACACTTTCCCTTTTAAATTACATAACAACCATACCAATGGGAAATAATGTAATTTCAGAGCCATATTTCATTTTGAGTGTTTCACAACACCATTAAAAGGCTTTTTTTCGTCTTATTTTACTATGGCATGACACGCTTTGCATTTCATTTTACTTTGTTTTCTATTTTGTTTGCATCTCTGTGGGGTTTTTTGTGTAATTACATTTCCTTTATATTATAACACACATACACCATGCCTGTGTCCCATTGGGTTAGGCCGAGACTTCGGGGTAGAGAGAAACTTTTTAAAATTTACATTTCTAACAAAATAACCCTTCCCCTGTTCTGTTGGCTTCACCTTCGACAAATGCCACAGCGGCTTTTGTCATCAAATTCGTATCCCTTATTTACAGACCACTCAATCCCTGATCGCGAACCTAGGTATAAATCCAAGCCGAGTTTAATCTAACAATAGGTTTAGGCTGCTACGTAGTACATCACCGCTATCTTTGCTCTGGTCTTGTAACGGAAGCTTGGATTCAATTAGTGGTCTACATCGAATAGGTACCGACAAGCATATTATATGTTTCTCTTGTGTAACAGGCGTCAGGCATACAGCCTGTCGGTAAACTTGTTTCTCACCATTTTGATATCAAAAATAAGGGATAGGTATTTTTTTAATAATCAAAGAAGTTCATCTGTTTTCCAGATTTGACAAATAGCTCGTAGAATTTGAGGATCACCCTTAAGAACTAATGCCAAATAATATTTTTTTTTAACAAAATGCTGCTTGCTTACTTGGCAAGGCGAATACTTAAATAGATCAAACATTATTCGAGCCTATAACATTTCAGGGTTGCCCTCGATTGCTCTGAAATTCCATTATCAGATCCTACCATTGCGCCAACATTGCGCCAATGAGACTACCTTGAGGTACCTATTCGGATAAAAAAATTACTTTTAAAAATTGGTTTACAATTCTAGATATCAGTAAATCGAAATATATATATAAATAGTCTCTTTGAAAACCTCTGCCTTTATTTGAAGTCTGTTAAAAATGCCGTGAGGTACAGGGATTGGATTATTGCCTACTATTGTCACGCTGGGCATATGGTAAGGCAATCGTACGCAACATTCTTCGATGGGAATACTATTTGCCATCCCCACACTAAGGTGTTTGAGCTACGTTGTTCCGGATGATACCGCAATCGGTTCCGGTACCTCTTAAACCACCTGGTACTAGAAATACTTTTTTAAGGGTACCCCACGACAATCAATTGGAATACATCACTAATAATATTTACGCCAAAGTTGAGAAGGATGTTTATGTCTGTATATTCTGAAATATTACCTATTAAAACCTGTTTATACAAAAATGGAGTGTACTTTAATTGAAACCATAATACAGTACGAGCATTTTCTATTTCAAATTCTTCCAACAATTCCAAAGTCTCTATATCCAAACAGAACTCCAAGAGCAATTGTTTAATACTTTGCGGAGCTTACCTACTCGTAACTCAGAACTTAAAAAAGTATTTGATTACTTAGTTTAAACTGTCGATATAAAGAGAATTGTATATTTTAATTATTTAAGGATCAACCGATCCTTAAATGGAATGTTTTTTTTTGCATCTATTGCTAACAGCACTTTGCTTTATTGTATTTATACGTATACGAAATATTGGATTGATCGATGACTCGGTCAGAACTTTGTGACAGACTCAGTGATCAATCAACTATATCATCAAATATATAAAAGGGTAAAGAAGCGCGGTTTCAAAATTGTATATTTAAACTAAAAAAAATATCAATAAAGCATATGAATTAAATAGTAATATATTTCGCTTAATGACTATAATAATTGGTTTTTAGTATAGCTAGTGAAATATTTTTAAATGTAAATGAATCAATCCCCACCCTGAGCAAATATTTTAATGCTTTATTTTCGTATTTGTTTTGCGTCTGACTGTTTTTAAATATGTATTTAAGTATTGAATTTGTTGTCGGATGTATGTAACGCAAATAATATCGTCGACAATACTTCAATACCGCGTATGTAGCTTGAGTTAATAAGGTCCATTTTCCATCTTTTCTCAGAAGTCAGATGAGTATAATATATAGAGTGAATTTATTTATTTAATTTAATTTAGTCTTTAATAATAAACAAAACTAAAGGTAACTATAAGGCCTACAACTAAATAAACACACAAATGTACCTGAGATCCCTGAGGAAGTCTTACGATACTGGAAAGAAGTATGTGTCGCTCTTTGACTGCTAACTAGGCAAAAACCTTGCCGGTTCCATAGGAAAAAAATAAAAAACCAGGCCTATTCCATAGCAACATTCTTTCAGTATGAAAATGTATAGGCATTATTAAATTCCAGGCTTTGTATAGTCTGTGGCAAAATTAATACAGATATGTTTCACAAAACAACAAAGAAAGAAAGATCAATACATTCATTTTGACAAATTACCACGTCTACAATATTAATAGGATATTTCTCACCAATGCCATCATACTTAGAACCAGTATTTATGTACAATTGTAGGGGTAATTAATATGTTCTTGATATATCATAACAACATTGATATTTCATCATCATCATTACAGCTATTGGAGGTCCACTGCTGTTCATAGACATTTCCTAGAAATTGGGAACTTTCCCCATATTGCCACACTGTGTGTTGACAATCGTAGAGAGCAGCTTTCGTGACGGGAATGCTACTACCCATCCTAACCCTATGCATTTAAACTACACTGTCTCAGATGGATATACCACCATCTGTCGGTTCTGGTATCTTAGTAGCCTGTTACGACACCTGGTACAGAGGGAGGTACTATTCTACTCTGCCAGTAACTATACAATATGCTGTGTATTGTATATTTACAATATTCTGTGTATTGTATAATTCACCAAAATAAATTGTACTGAACCGCTATATTATATATATAGTATTTGAAAGGACAAAATAAAATTTTAATTCTATACTCCGTTTAGAGTAATTGTCCATTAAAGTTTAAAAGGACATTCCAACGCTTGCCAAATTAGTGTCGGTCATTAGTACTGAAGGACGTTTAAAAACACTAAAATACTCTTAACTGACGTACAGAACAATCGAATTGAACTGTGTTTTAATTCCTTTAAAAAGTAGTTTTAAACACTTAAAAGTCAGAAAATATTAAACTAATAAATTCACGCGGTACTTCATTTATATAAATAAAAATAAATCGTCAAAATGTAAGTCATGTACGTCAAAATGTCGTCATCAACATATAACCTATAGAAAGTTCACTGTCTTTACACATTAAATTGAGGGTAGAAAGGAATATCAGTCAAGATTTTATTTTTGCAAAATTTTGTCAATTAAACAGGTACCTCAAACGTTTGTAGTCTGCTATGTTTCATTGCTTTCGTGCGATTATAATCGTAAGCGCTCGGCGATAAGTCCACTTTTCATTACAAGTAATGATTTAAATCCCTTGGTTATTGTATCGGTTGAGCAAAATAACACAGCGATAGACGCGCGTTTGAGGTACCTATCGTTTAAGTTTTTTTAGTTTTCCAATTTGCTCCAAGCGGATTAATACATTTTTGTCACGTAATCCAAAGCCTGCAGATATATCCGAAATGCTTTGTGATACATCCGTGTTAACAATAGCATTTAATTATTCATTTTCCATTTTGGCCGTCCACGGGGTTAGTTCTGAAGGTCTGAAATTTTCAGAACTAAAACATTGAAAACAAAACGTACGTACGTATAATCCATTGAGCTGCTTCTGCAGTGAACTGTGTGCAGCGAAATAGTTCTTATAAAAATTACCAACATTACATTTTATCATTGTGCGGTAATAAGCGACGCCAAGGATAAAAAATCAAATACATGACTGCTTTCAAAACTCAAATGTACCAGGTAAATGAATTTATAAATATAAATTTGTTAATCATTACCAAACAGGAGATATTTCAGATCAAAGTTGGGTCAGTATGACAAAACAGTATTTCATATGTATGGGCCTAAAAATTCACAAAATATCATATATATTTACTTGACTACAAAACAAATCGCTTAAAGCACTTATTACGGACGTCAACGGAACGACGACAATAACGGAATCATAAATATAATACTTAATTAAATAAATTCACATGACATCTGATACGGCTAGCTGACACTGTGTGTCCTGTCTTGTGTTACGGATATCAGATCACAGAAGAATTACAAATATAATACTTAGATAAAATAACACCCAGACGCAGAACAGATATCTAAATTCATCATATAAATATTTGTCCTGGGTGGGGATCGAACCCACGACCTTTAGCGCACTGCCATCTGCGCCATCAATCCCGTCAAAATCAGATATTAAACACTCAGAGAAAGAGCAAACACATATATGCATCATATTAATATGTGATAATGTTTTTTAAAAAAAGTAATTTATTTCTTCTAAGGAAATTCGTTATACCTTCGCCTGTGGTCAAGAACCATGACTTTGAAACAACTATTACTAGTTGATGTAGTTAGAAAACTTCTAAGTGTGTTCCACGACCAAAGTGGCGACGAAGCTGAAAACAACTTGTAAGATGTGATAATAAACTCGCATGTTCCATAGCTCCTATTAGAACTCGGAAATACGTTACAGTCTCCGAAGTATAATGCAGTTCAAGTATACTTCGCCGTGCTACAGTGAGGCTAATGCATTTAATAATATACTGAATATTTAATGATATGACTTAAATATATACTGACTTGCTGCTATACTAAGAAAAAGCTGAAAGTCACAACGTGAAGAATAACGTGCACGGTCATATTATACAAAACGTAGCCGTAAGGTAACTGAAACATTTTATACGACATGAATTTTAAGGTTAAATTATCAGGAATTTATACCAGCTAATGTGTAGTATTATTACAGGTGGTGAACGCGTAAACATTATGTATGTTTAAGTTTATACTGGTAGGTTTTACTTTTGAAATATATTAATTCATTTATTTCCATTAAATGTTCAATTGTAAAGAATATACTTCATCACAATGGACGAAATGTTATTTAGCGACCCACGAGTGCCGTTAAAGCGACCTTTTTCCAAAATCTGATTCCAGATAAATTAGATTTAAATCTAAGTGTATTTATGTTCCTTTTGATTGTTTGGTGCTGATGCTGTACCAACTTAGGTTACGATATCGCATCCGCTTTAAGATCCACTGGACGTAGGCCTACTGAAGCGATTTCTACAAACACCGGCTGTTGCTGGTTGATATGAACTGGTTGAATGAATGCGATCCTGCAGTAATCATCATTCCTGCCATAAGACATCCAGTGCTGGACATAGCCCACTCTAAGTAATCTCCAATATGACCGGTTGTATGCGGCCTATGTCCTGCGCGGTCCTGCGATTTTAGTCAGACTGTTTGTCCATCTCGTGGGTGGACGCCCTACGCTGCATTTGCCGGTACGTGGTCTCTATTTCAGAACCTTGCGAGTCCATCGGCCATCGGTTCTGCGTACCAAATGCCCTGCCCTCAGTATATATATATATCCTTTTAAAAACAGCTTAACAAATATTTTCACTTCATCTCTCACCCTGCGGAACACAGCAGCCAAACACTGTTATTTACACTCAGAGTGAGGTACCAATGCAGACGACCTTTGTATGAAGTCTTCATGTACAACGAAATGGAATTAACAACTTTTCGTTAGAAGATTACAGTGCTAAATTGAATACATCATTTAATAAATACCTTAAGTTCCCGAAGCTACTACATTCAAAAAGGTTCGTATACTCGTAGTAAGCCGCTGTAAGTAAATATATAACCTGCTAGAATACGGATAAAGCCAGAAACGACTGCGTCGTTCAGCGTACTCAGTAGGTCTCAGGGGAAATTTAAGTCTACCGCAACAAATTTAATTATACGACAAAAATATGCTTCTCGCTTATTAGGCATCCCAGAAGTACCACTAAATGCAAATTCGGATTATGTATTAAAAAAAGTTTTAACGAATTTACATATACCATTACGGTTATGACAATTTTTGAAAGAGAAAAAAGGGTTTCACGAGCAGAACTGTTGAGAGATTTAGAGAGTTCCATTTGAGCGTTAGTAGTTTTGTAAGAAAGACAGATCTGGACCTCGAAAAATGTTTTTCTACACTACCCAAAAACCTAGTCTGAGATATTTTTTTTCATTACGGAGATCTTAAACATATTTTCAGAACTTTCAATCGCCAATCGAGTTTGTGATAAACTAAGCGTCAATAAGATATGGTGGCCACTTATCGTTACTATTTTAAAAGGTCCCTGTTTAGCAATATTTATTTGCTACTTTTTTTCTACGTAGTAATTCCACAATATCTCACACAATGACCTGACTTTTGGTAAGTTGCTTAAAGCACTTGTGTTACGGACTAGACAATAGAAGAATGACAAATACGCTATTAAAATATACGCTAGTAAATACATATATTTAACACTCAGACAGAACCAACACAAATATTGTCATATAAATATCTGCTCTGGGTGGGAATCAAACCCACGATATATGGCGCACAAGATAGTATCTACTTATCATTTTAAATGTTACTTTTCGTTACTTTTCTCCGCTACTCCGTCTCGGGACATTTAAAGTATCTACCTTGAGTCCTCCTAGTTAATTCAAATTCGAATCGTGAGCTAATGTAACTAATAGATAGGCAAATATTTATTCTATCTCATTTAATAATAATAATAAACTTTATTTTTTAACACAGGTAGCACCAAAACATTGTACATTAACAGCTGTTGTGACAGCTGGAGTCTAAGGAAAGCAGAGAAAATGCTTCTATTTTAGATAATTTATACTGTTATTATGGCGAATAACATTTTAACATTTTATTTAATATGCTAACCTAAAAATTGGCTTTACAAATGTTTAATTACACATTCTAGCGTTGAGTTTGAATTGAAAAGTTTATTATAAATTAATTTTTAATCTTTTCACACGTGGCTATTATGCCACGCACGCTTTTATCTCCACGATATCTAGATTATTGTTATTAAAACAATGAAATGACAAACACAATTTTTGCAACTTTGTTTCAAACAGAGGCTCCGAACAGTTTTTGCTGCGTAAAGCTCAGAATTTGGACAAAGGCGATGATAATTCATACTTACAAACGCTTTCATTTCAAATGCATATTATATTTTTAATGTTGGACCGCACCTTTGTTTTTAGTAGGCTTCAAGGCATTTAATGGCGAATGCTTTGAAGTGTACTGGTTATTTATAATTTAAACACTTTCATCATCATAGCAGCCTTAGAACATCCGCTGTTGAACCTACTCAAGAAAGGGGGAATATGTGGCAATTAGGACCCCTAATTGCCACATCGGGTAGGCGTAATGGTAATGGCAGAGCGTACCTGGCGTAGAGTAGCGACGGGAATGGTGCTGTCCATTCCCGCCCAGTTGCATTTGAGATATGTTACTTGGTGGATATTACGCCATCTGTCGGTTACGGCACCTCAGTCGCCTTTTACGACACTTGGATCCATAGGAAGTACTCTGCCGGTACATTATGTGCATTACTTAAAAACGATTTTATTTAAAGTTCTAAAAGATCAATAGAGTTTAGAAAACTGTACGGTTGATTGTACTTTACGATCTTTTTATCTTTGGGCACGATAAGTTTAATTTTACGATCTGCTTTTTTAATGGCATTTGATGCAGCTGACCACCGATATAGGGTCGGTTTGTATATTAAATGACACATAAATATACATAGAACTTAGTCAATATTTGTATGAAACCAGTCAAGGGCCTGTAAGCGGAGATGCCTAAGTATCTTGTGCGCTATGGATCATTAATGAAGGAGCCGAGGATCCATTAAGTAGCAGACGCGACCAACGACTTTTTGATATTGATTGATTGTTCATACAAGTGGCATGGTTTAAAAATATTCATTAATTTTACTGCCCTTCTAAAGAGAATAAAAGAAACTTACTCAGTTTTTTTTTTATATATTATATTACTTATAACATGTCACCTAATAAGATTTCTTAGCTGTCTAGTAGCGCTTTACAGGTTCACCCACGTAATTACCGTCTTCTTATGAATTTGAAGATAAATTATAGCTTATGTTTTTTCTGACAATTTGGCTTTTCATTAATGAAAAAAAAACACCCGTTACGTAATTGATATGTTTATTAGGAGATTTCTAGAGGAAAAAGGGACTGAATCTATTTAATGAACTTATCAACTACGCGCATAAGATGATTTTGTGCCTTTAAATAAAATTGCTTTCATGCTCTTTTTAAGTATATTACTTCCCCGTAGCATATGCAGATTTCGTAGCATATATAGATCCGGTAGCATTCATAGATATAAAACTCTGTGACGCACAAATAAACTACTAGAAGCGATACAATTTGTATTCTCAATAATACCTCAAGTCCATCACAAGATGGTGCGATACTTCGTAATTTTATTACTCGAATGCTTATTAGTACCAGGATAGCATTAATATTTCATTGTCTCCATTTCAAATTCTGGATTTTGGAACAATTTGAAATTGTAATTGTAGTGGCCGAGAATAAATGGAACTAAGTACGGTTGGCAGAAGACCAAGTGTTACAACTCAGTGGGAAAATTAAACTTACAGCGTTTTAAACGACAGATTGATAGATAGTGTTGAAGTTGGATGGACGGTAGTTTATAGATTTATGGGTTGAGTTAATTGAGGATATAACATCCCTTCTAAGACATTGTAAGCATAAGCTTAACCTGTATTATATTGAGTATTGTACTGTATTAAGATCAATAACTGCATTATTATTATTTGTCAACTGTATATTATTAGTTGGTCAACTTGAATAAAGTTTCATATTTATTTGTATCTCGTTTCACTATTCTTGGAATAGTGTACTGGAATACTTAATAAATTGGAATAGGAAATCATATCAGGCCGCCCCCCCCCCCCACCGGTACGGCGCTAATTGTATTTTTTACCTGCGTTTACTGTTTAGTGTCTTGTCGCCATATTTATATACAAACTATTTCATGCCCTATTCCCTATTGTAATTTTAACCCCTTGAGATTTAAATTTTAATGAACTTTAAATGTCATATTTATTAATATTGAAGCGCCTTAAAAATAACGATAATTTCATACAAATTCTCATCCCCTCTTCTATTATTTACAACCCTTTTGTGTATCTTCACTCAAAGGTTTTTTACTTGAAATATCTAAGTGAAATTCAGGAGTTGTTTAATTAATATTTATAAATAAATCCATTGATTGGCTTTTTTAGTTTGTTTTTAATGTGGCCTTCGCAGAAAGCACTTACAAGGATTGGCGTACTTTGGGCCATCCATTTTTTTTTAGGTTAGGTAAAAAGAATATTTCCTCCCAGATAAACAGTACATCGATCCAAGACAAGGTAGGTCAAATGCAAGACAACGGTGATGATCAGCAGCAACTTTATCATTCACTACAAATAGCGCTGGGAATATCAATTTCTTAAAAAAAAGTATTTTTAACACAACTCCTTGAAGCTTATTTCCGTAGTATGAAGACTTATCTCGGTATCCGGTTATTGTATAAGATGTTGTGTAATACTATAATGATAGAAGGATTTTAATACAAAGTAACTAAGTCCTTCGATGGCTAAGTTTTCTCATCTAATCAACATTTGCCAACAATTTTATAATTTCTTCGGTCCCTTACACTAACTGTATAAGATATACAAATTTACGCGACTTAGTTCTAACTTTATGCTGTCTTTACTATCAGGAACATAATGAAGCGAGTATAAACATTTTACTACGACTTTTTACTGCGCCCCATAATTGCTTTTTAACAACTTTTGTTTAATACTATAGTTCTGGTTTCTAAGATAAACATGCATGGAATGGAGGAACTAATCAGTGAAGGAACTTTAGGGACAGTAATTTGAGATAATAAAGATTTGACAATATCTATAGTATAATTAACTTAAGGCCATGAGAATAATACCTCCCTCTACCACGTGCACCCCTCTGTACTTATAAGAGGTGATTAAGGTACCAGAACCGGCACATAGCGGTATATCTATCCAAAATAGTGTAGCTTAAATGGATAGGGTGGGGATGGGCAGCAGCAAACAAGTCGCAATCTGCGGTCTTAGATTGCCAACACGTTTGCCCAGCGTGGCAATTATTGGCAAAACTGTCCTAACTATACTTACATATTAATTATTAAAACGATTGCGACTATAAAATGGGATAAAACCTATTCGTCCTTAAATTTGAAGGACTGTACACTGTGATGAAAATATATTACAATTGGTTATGTAGTTTAAAAGTTCATCCCGAACAGATAATGGGATGAGATCAAGATATAAATAGATTCACACATAAGACATAAAACGATAATATACAATAATTGTAAATACCAAACATGCTCACTCATTCGTTCACTCATTTCCAAGGGCTTTTTGTTATAAAAAACTCTCTGTTTTTACTTTATATAATATATACTATCCTGGTTATCCAAACAGAAGTGAGAGAAAAAAGGACGAGCTATAGAACCTTTTACGAGAAACGTGTTTTTTTTGTTTTACATGCCGAATGCATGCAAAACAGGTAGAATATGATAGTACCTCCCGTTGTACCAGGTGTTGGCAGAGGCGACTGTAGTACCGGAACCAACAGATGGCGGTATATCTATCTGTAACAGTGTAGCTCAAATACACAGCACGTAGATAGGCGGCAGCATCCCCGTCGTGAAAGCTGAGCTCTACAATTGCCAAAACGCTTGCTCAGCGCGGCAATTATGGTCAAAATTCCCCGTCTTAGGGAGGCCTATAACCAGCAGTTGATAAACAATGGCTGTTATAATGATTATGGTGATATTTTAAACATAGACAACAAAAAAAATTAAACTAATGTATACTATAGAATATAAAATCAATGTTTTAAAGAAACAGAACAAATTTATTCTTTCGCTGTTAATATTTACCGATATGTTCTAATAGACAGCTATTTTATATATTGTATCAGTATCTAAATGGGAAACGCTTTCATCAAGATGTGGCTGCAATCGAAAAACGTTTCCAAGGAAGATGGGAGCCTACTATGCTCGCAGATTACTGTTGGAGCCTTGTTAGAGAAACTCCAGGATCCCACTACAAGAGGAAAGCCAGCGGCACCAAGAAAACTGCGCCTTTTCAATCAAAGCATCAATAAAACCTAACGGGTTAGCTTTATTTTGTAAGAAAATCGTATTTTTGACTAATTTAATTTATCTTGAAAATGAGATATGATCTAAAAATCTTATTTACTTATTTGTATTAAGTCAGTAACAAGGAATTATAATCACATAGTCGGAACTCAGATAAAAAAAAGTTTGTTATTTGTTGAGTAGTGTAATTTCCATTTTTATATAGCATGAGAAAATATAGGTACATGAATGTCATTTCGAGCTGCCAAAGCAAATATTGCGAACTGCAATAGTGTGGTGTAGCGAAATCCGATTTTTTTATCGCAATCGAGAACTTTTGGGGTGTCATGTCAACATGTCCGTGTCAAATATTTTCCCCTGTCGATATATACCTACACAACCATACATATAATAGGAATAATCTAAGGTAGACCTTATACAAAGGTCGTCTGCCTTGGTAGCTCACACTCACATATTTCCTACCGCCAAATAGCAGTGTTCGCAATGCCGTGTTCCGGTTTAAAGGGTTAGTGAGGAAGTGAAATCACTGGGTTATGTGACATAACATCTTCAAATCACAAGGTTGTCAAAGCGCTAGTGATATCCTTGTGGTATTACGATCGTCTATAGGCTGATGCAATGTTTACAATCACGGGGACTCTACGCTTGTTTGTCGACCTAGTCTAATAAAAAAAAATATGCTACGTAATAAGTACCAATTATTTTGGGTTAAATGTGTAAACTGTCTGAGTCCACTTTTTGGCTATTATCATATGAATTATTATTATTATTATCCTAGCCAACCATGTCTTCATCTAATTACGTAAATATTTTTAAAAAGTCTTCTATTAGACAACGAGCGTGACTGCTATCATGAAATTAAATTAATACAACCTTTATGAATAAATTATGGTAATACAACATATGCGAAATTATATTAGACTTAATTCAGAGGATTTTGGAATTTTATCTGTTCTCTTTATTTGTATCTAACACGTTTATTTATGATCAAAAAACATATGAATTACAAATATAAAAGTTGAATACATTAAATAATACACAGTCACAGAACAAACACAAAAATGTATTTAATAAATATTGGTTCTGTCCCTGCCCTGATTAAGCCCACCCTCATTACCAATATCACAATCGGACCGGTCAATAATAAAAACAAATTTCATTATATCTCCATAAGTAATTGTTTTTATAACAATGGTAGAGGTTCTGTAGAAGTGGAACTGGTTATAGTGAAATCAATTTCGGGTCTTTTCGTGAAAATCTAGCGTACAAACACACTATGACTTGTAGTTAATAAAATAAATACCATTAATAATATTTGCAAAGGGCTTTAAAAAGGGCTAAAAATATTTGCTTTAAGATTGTAACAATTTTATTTCTGTTAGGATACATACATATTACACACTTGACATTATATTATCAACAGATATGTTGTACGTATATAAGTTTTCTACAAAATTACTTTTTACTTGCATTTTTGACAACTTATTTACGCATACATATATTTTTAATTTAATCTTATTCATACCTGGATGTAATAAATCTAAACTGAATTTTTTGTAATTAAAATTTTAGGAGAAAATATTCCATAATAATATTATTTTAAGTAGAATCGTTGATATGTATCATACTAGTCTTCCTACAACATATGCTAGAAGCTCGTATTCTCGACTTTTTACATTTTATGAAATTAAATACCTTTTCATTCCTTCAAGTATTTAAAAAACCGATATTTTTTGTATAAAAAAAATAATCCGTAGGCGAAAGAAACGAGAATGTCTAAAGTATGCTGATATTACTAATTTACTTTTGCTTAGATCTTTATTTTTATGTACTATCTTTATCAACAGTGAGGAAGAGTAATCTTGAAAGAATTTTCTGTAGAACATTTCTAATTTAATCAGTGTCTTTTTCAAGATCAACTCTAACCATCGCATTATAAAAGACTTCTGTAACTATATAAGCTTTGTCATTTAGCAAATTTAAATACATAAAAAGAAGAATTGAGCCCATGCGTTAAACATAGGATCTGACTTACATAACAAAGCATGCTGGAAGCATGTGTCCCTTCAACTCATCTTTGTAAACAACAAACTGTCACACTTGAAACTATACACATTATTACTCACATTAAACACTCAAACAATACACAACTAGTATTGAAATTTTGTATAAAATATTGGAAAGTGTTTAATGTATTATGAATATTCGTATTAAGTTTTTAACACAGGCGCGTAAGAATATAAAGTTGGTTTGCAAGCGGCGTGCGTCCGTCCCGCCCTTCGTTTCGTTTGCGACTGAGGACGTACAGGCGCCGCCCGCCCAAACTACTTACCAAAACAAAATAAACGGGTCATCCTTTTAAATTACAACATAGGATAAATAAAAATTCAAAAATGGAACCTTTTATTATCATTAATAAAAGATCTTATTTGAAATTCAGTTACTTCAGATTTGTATTCATTATGCTATCAAAAGGCAATATTATTAAAACATGTTACAACTAGCGTTTAATTTAGTAATTTATTAGATCACTTTATAGTAAAAATCATACAAAAATATTAAGACTATTGGCGAAGTTATTGTTACAGAATTAAAGATTAAAATGCACAAAGAAACTGGTAAAGGTATTCCAACAATCGCTTGTATGTAAATTCAACTGTGAATATACTCGATGGGTATATTAATTAGCGAATATTTCTTGTTATCACTACGACTTCATCATAATAAATATAGTAGTATATATCATAATAATATATATATATATATATAGTATAAATCATATAAATCGTAATAATATATATCAAAATAATAAAAATAGGAGATGTCTCAACGACACTTAAATCATTGAAGGCATTTTCATTCTGGTTTCATTTCACAGATGAACAGAATGATACAGTGTACTCAATCAATGTACGTTGGTTGAACAAAGACAATGTACTGCACACGGCGATACGAAATTGTTAAATTAATAAATAAAAATACTCCGTTACCCGTGTTAAATCTGGGTGGAAATACATAATGCGACATGTTGACAGGACATAATGTCGTGGCTAAATGAACATAACATGTAATGTTTTTCACACTTTTCTGACAAAACGTTGATTGACAGTACATAGATTAAAAAAAATTTACATAATCACTTTTGTAACTCTTGCCGCAAAGTAGTCAAAACGTCGAACAAAATGTAAAAGTGAAATAAAACGTTTTATAGACGTTATAAATTCGTTTCATGTCATAACCAGTTACGACATTACAGAACAGTAACATTGGATTATTTTGCTGGGGACTCGATCTTTTTATTTATATTTTTAATAGCTTTCGATGGTGGTCCAATCTTAATCCAGAGAAAATATCTATGTGTTGAATATTTGTGAAAATTGTGTATAGATACATCTTGTTATATAACACAATTTACAAAAAACATCACTTAATATTTAAATTGTAATGTACGGTTGTGTCATAGACACTGGTGTATGTTCTTTGGAAATATAATTGAAGAAATAAACTTTAATACTTCCAGTGTAGCAATTCGATTTTAGATGTAGATGACAGTTAAGTAGTTTGATCCCCTGCGTTATATATGTCTTTTGAAATTTGATATTTGCTTATCTATTTTTTTTCCAAGTTAAAATTATGGAAGAACAATGTATATACGGGATCATTGCGATAATTCAAACGCGATGAGAAACATTGTTTAAATTTTGTAATATAAAGTAAATTTATACTTTATTTATGCTCAGGTAATTGTTTATATTATTTGTGATGAAAAAGTAAATAATAGGCCAATAATATATCATTGTTCTCAAATAAATTTGTCTTGTAAAAGTAGAAGACTGTCATCTCCCGCAATTTAGTTTGTTATCCTTAGAGACTTATTCTGGTTGCTTTAACTTGTTGGAAACTAATTCAACAAATATAAGCACTTGCTGAAGTAAAAGTTTAGTTACGAAGGTTTTACTTCAAAACATATATTTGAAAACTAATCATATTATAGATGTTTTTAGCATCTATTATATGTATTTAATTCCAACTTACTTGGGCATGAAAATAAATAAAGGAATTACAAATAGAATAATCAGATACATATGAATAACACCGAGATACAGAACAAATACAACAAATATTCACCATATAAATACTTGCCCTGGGTGAGAATCAAACCCACAGCTGTTGGTGTACATGGTAGGATCCCTACTATCTACGCCATTAATAATGTATGGTGATTTATATTGCCAGACGAAAACGCTCATTTAAATAAATAAGGTTATACGTTTTTCTATAAGTGGGCTGTGTATTTTTTGACAATTTTTTGACCTTATAGTTTTGGAGGCCCTGCGTTGAAATGTCAGTCAGCTACATATATATTTGGTAAAAATGTAAATTGTATTTTTTTTTTTTGTACTTTGTTAAATTGTAACTTCTTAGATCGTGGTTTATTTAACTTAGCATTATATGAAAATATGGCATCATCATTTAAGAGAAAGGATAAGCAAAAAAATAGTAAATTGTTGGTCAATTTGATTAAATGAACCACAGTTATAGCAGTGTATGTAATGAATAATGTCCGAAGCTTCATTATAATCACAGTAATTGGCATAGAACGTCCAATGGTAAACATAGGCATTCTCAGGAAATTTTGACATTAATTGCTGCTCTGGGCAGACGTGTTTGTGCAAATTTTCAAATTTTAGCTACTAGATGGATACCGCTATCACCTACCGCTACCTACCGCCATACACCTGATGCAGAGAGAGGTAAGATTATACTCTACCGGTAACAGAATGCTCAAAGATTAATAGATAAGTAGGTTTAAAGGTGCAAAGTAGGTGTAAGTTTAAAAGTGGCAAGATTCCAAAAAAAAAAATAGTTTATTAAAAAACCCTACATTTGTTCCCAGAAATATGCATCGTACTAAAGTAGGATTATGAAACCCAAAAGACAACGTCGCGGGCAGAAAGCAAGTTCGATACAAACCTTATTTAAGAATTCAAGAAACGTTTTCCGGACCGTTACCTTTAGACTTGTTCTGGGGTTCTAGACAATGAAATGGCACAAACTTGCCTCTCTACGCAACAACTTTTTAAGTTGCTTACCATTTTTTCCTGTTTATCTCTTCATATCGATCTTATTGTTGTATGAATAATATAATGATCTTACTATATTATTCTATTAAATTCAAACTAATATTATGAATTCTAAATTATGCCTATCTGTCTGTCTGTTGGTTTTGATCCTATAGTTAGATTGCTTAATTACGGGAAAAATCCCGGAGGACGCAATATAACGTGAAGTACAATTGGACAACTAATCGGAACACCAGTTAAAACATCTGTATCTTTACATGATGTAAATTTTAAGTCATTTATAATTTTAAACTAATAGCTTTTACTAAAAACATATTAAAAATATATGTTCCGGCTTATCTCTGATTTTGATGGACAGATTTTAGCAGCTTCACCGGCCGATAACTGACCTTATAAGCAAAATACTACCTTATAATCATATCAGCCATTGGAAGTCCACTGCTGGACGTAGGCCTCTCCAAGATACAGTAAATTGTGCCGATAATTGCCGCGTTGGCAAGCGTGTTGGCAGTTGCAGAGCGCAGCTTTCCCGACTAGAATGCTGCTGCCTATCCCCGCCTTGTGTATCTTAGCCACATTGATTTGGATAGATATTTCTGTCGGTTCTGGTACCTAGGCTCTTATGACACCCGGTCTTTACCAGCTCCCCCTTTGGGGAGTCACTGTTTCATTAGTATGACTAAAGTTTTTCAGAGAAAAAAGTTTATTATTCTCTCTCCTTGGCAAGTTAATAATGATTAATACTACTTTGACGTGACCGATAGCGCATCCCTATCTTGTTCGCCAAAGGTTGAGGATTCGATTCAGGTAACATTTTTGTCATAATTTGTGTTCGTGCTGTTTTTTGCAATTCCTCTGTTAGCCGATAATAATCGCTACACAAATGTTTTATCTTGGATTCAGGTTCATGTATGATATTGTGTGAATTATTTCATACAAGCCTTGCTAACAAGAACTAAATTGAAGGCAGACTGGCTCCAAGGCACTCTGATTCTAATACTTGTGCAATGTAATAAAAAATCTTGATCACATTAGGTATTTTAAATCTGTTGCAAAATTAGCACGAATCATTTTACAGTTCGGCGAGCTGTGTAATAACAGAAATTGCCTCATGACATTTTACATTTAATCTTATTTTGTTTACCATACTGTCTATGACTAAGTCAAATTTTATTTTAACTTTCTTATTAATAATGAATACGGCCAAAAATTTTAACAAAAGAAATATATTTTATAACAAAACTATTATAACAATCGCAGTATTTTATTGCAATTATTTAAGTAAATGTTTGTTTATCAAATTGCAATTTAATAAAAATAAGAGTAATTTTCCGTTATATCATAACAATAATAATTTTCATGCTGTAGGGTACCTGCTTCCCTCTGTACCTGGTTTCATAGCTGGTGATTGAGTAGTGATAGATATCGGTACATCCATGCGAAACAGACTCAAATACAACAGAGAATGCCATCATCGTACTCAGGGACACCACACCTGTTCAGCTCGACTGTTATTGTTTATTTTTATTAGACCAGGTAGAAAAAACCATACAGTGCTTCATGTAAAACGCCTCACGGCAGTCTATAGATGCTCGTAATATCACAAGGATATCACTAACGCGGTGCCAACCTTGGTATTACGTCGCATTTTACCTAATAATTTCACTGCCCCCTCTCACCCTTCAAACCAGAACACAACAATGCAAATACTGCTATGTGGCAGTAGGTGAAAGTGAGGTACCAATGCAGACGTTCTGTGTATGAAGTTTACTAAAAATTAATATAAATACCCCAAATGCCAAAAAGACCTTTCAATAATCTAGTTGATCTTCAAGAGTTTATACACGTTTTAAATGCTGGTAACAGTTCTTTTTCTAAAATCACACTTATTTCAATACGTTGACTCGACTCCGTGATAAGTCGCTCAAAGCACTTATGTTACAGACCACAGGAAACAGACGATCTACTTAAATAAATAGTATAAACACCCATATACTAGACAAACACAAATATCATTGTATAAATATTTGTCCTGGACTCGCCCACAATATTTGGCGCACTAGATAGGATCTCTACCATCTACGTCATCAATGCGTTGTTTGATAATACAATATTGCAGTATAACAATACTCATATATGTTATGATGTATGTTAGATTAATTTCTGTTGGAACAGTCGGCCATAATATCGCGTAACGTTAGCATTTCCACGATGCTCTCACATGGGACTAGGAAATAACAAGGGCAATAAAAGTAATCATACGGGCCAAATGTTTTGGGCCAAATATAGAATTCTTGTATTAGAGTAACAAATTGACTATTTATCGCAATGGTGAATGATTAAGATGATTGATGTTATTAAAATCAGCAACTTTAATTCTAACTAGTGGTCGTCCGGAGGTTGATAATTGATCATAATTCATAAAATTTTGCAAAATCTCGTTCCCCTTATTGTTTAACCTCCAAAAGACAGTAAATGTTAACTTCATTCAAATATGTATTTAAGTGAAATAGGTATTTGAATTTATATAACGTATTTTAGTGCTTTATGTACAATAGAAATAGCTTTCTGTAATACTTCTCCACATAAGTTTAAACGGCCAAAATACCACGTTCATCCGTCCGATCAGCATCCTCACGCAATGCAAATATTTCGCTTCACGTATTAATATACTACCACCACCCTGCAGTGTTACCCGAGTTAAGTTGTAGAACTTTCATGCTAACTCTGCCATGCCCATTTATCCCCTTTAGGGATTATTTAAAAAAAATACATTTTACACGTGTTTTATAACTTTTAATGTAGAACATTTTCTAAAACTTCAATAACAGCAAGATTCATACAAAATTTGCACCCCTGTCATACCCCTTTTGAGAGTGAATTTTCAATTAATCTTTCTTAGTACTCCTCTAAGTGTAAAAGCAACCTCTGTGCAAAATTTGAAGTTTCTAATCCTTATAGTTTACACAGATTACTTCCATATGCGATTTCAATTCAAAAATTACAACTAGATTACAACACTTTTTGATTCAGGATCTGTCAGTTCAAGTCAAGCTATTGTTATACCTCGTGCTTTGTTTCAACCTCGTAGCAACAATTTTAACAAAACTACATATTAACACGAGCCCGAAAAAAAATGGTATTTTTATAGGGTGTATTTTTATACGATCTAACAAAACAGGATTAGTGCAGAACTAGCGTTCCCCGTAGGATATTTTTCATGGCTTGAAAGGTAAAACTTTCTTTAGCTCGTACATTGTTTATATCACCTTGACAAGCAACAAACCGAAGTTATTCTCATGAGAGTGGACTTATTTTTCTGAACCTGGCTTTTTTTACTCCTAAACTCGCTTTAGACTTATTTGTATGTTCGCTTTAATAAATTAATCTCAATAGAACTTGATATTACGTCTACAAATATTAAAACCTATATAACTTTACGCGGTATTTGTGGAGTGTAATGTGATTTGAAAGATGATTATCATTTTAGATTGAAAGACCAATGTATTGATGTAAAGCAAAGGTACAGGATATAAAAAAATTACGTAATATTTCAAATATTAACCGAATTCTGAGTTAAGTCGCTTAAAGTACTTGTATTTCAGATATTAGACAACAAACCAAATAATGATACGTATATATTTAACACAGAACGAACACAAATGGAAGAAGCGGATTAGGATTGAAGCATAATATATAAATCGCGATCTTTGACATATAAGATAGGACTACTACAATTTAGGTCATTGAGCCCGTGAAATGGTAGTAAATAGTCTCTACTTCTTTTAAGAAAAATAGGCTTAAGTCTATTATCGTAACAGCAAGACATCCAGACATAGGCCTCCCAAAAAAAGAGGAATTCGCCCATAATAGTGCGCTGCACAGGAGGCATAACAATATTAGGATATTTACGATTAGGACGAATATCATCGACGGCCATATCTTCCGGTTCCGGTACCTTAGTTGCTTCTTACGTGACCTGGTACAGGGAGAGATAGTATTTGCTATGACTCTTATATATGTATATGTGTATGTATTTAAAACTAAAATAGGTTTTATTTAATTCACAAAGGAACTTATATTTATAGTTAAATACAAAAAAAAAACATTTTTAAACAGACGAGGTATGGTCATTCGATAATACAAAAGAAACAACAACAATCTATATCAAAATTTTGCTTTAGCTAAGAGGAGTTTAGTGAAATGTCAGACCTATTTCATTTAAGTAAAATACGCCCAGTGATATGTAACCAGCCATAAAAACCTAAAATAAAAACAGACAGCCGCTGGCAACAAGCTTCAATGACACAATTACTGAACATAATATGTATAACAACGGGAATGAGATAAGCAAATTAATTGTCCTTCTTACCGAACTGGAAAATACAAATATTTTCATTGGTAATTTATAAAAGACGACAAGCTAAATAGTCTTATATTTTCACTAACAAGAATTCTTAACTATTAACATTTTCATGTTAAAATAGTTTTAAAGATAGTTTTTGTAATTTAGCGTAACCACTTCTGTTATTTTTATCTATCAAAGGAACAATTATACTTTTTTTATTTTATTACACTAGGTCGACTAATAAATCTACAGTGTGATAGCAAGCGTCAATGAAGCCCATAGTCGCTCGTAATAACTTGGGGATATCTAGGGCGTTGCCAACTTAGTGATTTGAGGATATTATGTAACATTACCCTTTAATTTTGTAAATTGCCTCTTTTAAACTGGATACCAGCAATTCAAATACTAATCTTTGGCGGTAGAAATCGTTGAGAGTGAGGTACCAATGCCGACTACTTTTGTACGAGGTCTACGTCATACAAACTTAAAATAAAAAATCTAAAACTATAAACGCGAAACTTTGTACATATGTATGGATGTTAGTTATTGTTTCACGTAGGTACGACTGAACAAACCCTGGATGACATTTGATACAGGGATTACTGGAATAACACATACCATTTTTTTGTCCAGTTTCCGTGGAACAGATCTGGCATTTTATTTTTCTGTATAGAATCAGTACGATTTTGCACGGCTGTCAGAGAGCAACATTTTTTTCTAGAATAACGATAGTTTGTCATTGATGTTATGTAAAGATCTTTTGGATGAAATTGTGGGTAGTAACTAGTCTAATATACTGTGCTAGTAACGGAGGTAGCGTAAGAGGCGACTAAAGTGCCTTAGTCGCCTCTTACGGCACCTAGTGCAGTGGGAGATACTATTCTACTCTGCCGGTACCACACGGCAAATTTGAAGATATCATATTACATTACTCTGTATTTTTACTGCCTCTCTCACCCTTCACACGTGAACACAGAAAAAAAAACTGCTGTTAAGCGGCAGGGAAACATAAGAGTAAGCTACAAATGCAGGCGATCCTAGTATTGGACCTATATTCTAATAATATAATGCCTTAAACCAATAAAATAAGAACACGTCTATAAAGGAAAGTCCTTTAAAATCATAGTATGAAACGAACATATACATTACAAAATTGATATTCACGTATAAGATTGATTTAATCCAGTTCAACTTCGACTATCATCACTCAGGGTTTCTTAGCACATTTTCTGCTCGAAAATCCATTTCTTCTGAATGTATTTCTGTCAAAAAATTTCTAAAGCAGAATTTTAACCATGTTTTAATGAAATATTTTATCTATATTAATATCTTGCTTTGTCGTTATCTGTGGAATTGTATATATTTTTCACCACGAAATTGAAATTTGTAAAAATAAATTAAAATTTATTATTAGAATCAGGTCGCAAAACACAAACAGAAAATATCCCATATATTTTTTTGTTTGCTCTTTCATGTGCATTTAGTTTCTAAAACGTTATTTCATAAATATTTAATAAACTTAAAAGTGAATATATACTTCATCCTTTGTTGTCCTTTGTCCGTAACGACAAGTGCTTTAAACAACTTCTTTGTGTCCGGTCAATGTATGAGATACTGTGGTAATTTATTATTTAAAAAAAATACAAATTGAATAAGAGTGACCAATTAAATTTATATATATACATATTAATTATCAATTCATCAAACTAGCACATGGTCCATTTGATAATAAACATGACCATATAGACACTTATGTCAGTTTTGTTAACTGAACATACAATGTCACATTTACCCAGTAATTTAAGGTTAAGAGACGGTGGTCTCTTTTACCCTTCAAACCAGAACACAACGATGCGGACACTGCTATTTGACGGTAGAAATAGGCGATAATAATGTAACAGACGACCTTAGTAAGTAAATTCTAATTATATTCAATGTCTAGACATTATGTAGATGAGAACATATGCACAGCATACGTAGAAGTTATATATCCCCTAATAGAGCTTAAGTTAAAGTGGGTTGGTTTAAAAAAAGCAGCCAGATTATCAGGACCTATAATAAGCTGTATAATTTTCATGTCAGAAATTAAACGCAGATATATTTCTAACTTAATCCCATAACACTAAATCAGTAACATTTGTTTCTTTTTTACTAACGGCTAAATTTTAAAAGATTATATCGCGGCGTACTAAGTAAATGGCTACCCAACTAAAATCCCCAGGGTGTACCTTTTGCGAACTATAGTAGTGGAACGCTCTGTCAGGATCAGAAATAAGGTAAGGATTTCTCTTTTATTTTAAACCAGAAATAAGAACCACCGCCGCATATCACCGTTAGGCTTGCTACGATCCAGTTCAAAGAGTCAAATGGGAATTGAAATTACTAAGTAATGCGACATAATATCTTCAAGTCACAAGGTTGGAAACGCGATGATTTCCTTGTGATAGTACGAGCGTCTATAGGCTGCGGTGACGGTTACTATTATGCGGACCATATACTTATTAGACAACACATCAATATTTAATATAAAAAAAAAACAAAGTACCAATATAAATACAGACACCAATGTTTTTCGGGTTGTCTTAACCACATTTAGGCAAGACGATATGAAGAATATGAGAACATAAATAACTATATTTCGCACAAATTATATTTAAAACCAACCAACCGATTTATAACCGTAAAACTGAAGAAATATGTGAGGGTCGAGTGCAAACAAGTGAAAATAAATTAGGTGAGATTCAATTATTTGATTACCAAAATTTCCCGTTTTATAATCAAGAACAAAGACCTTCATAAGAGAGAAAATAATCACAAAACGTATTCAGATTTGCGAATCATATCTCTAATTAGAGAAAGCTAGGAGGCAAGAAGATTTCGTATTTGAAACCGATTTAATTTGACAAAGGCTAAAGCCGACTCCCCCTAGCCGATTGTCATCACCAAACACACTGAATAATTTAAAAGAAGCAGCATAATGAATACGTGATTGGAAGTAAATCGAAAAAGGTTCTATTAATTTGATTACTCGGCCATGATTACAGAGAGGTTTACATTGGGTTATCGATTTAAATGGCTTCATTAGGAGTAAATTAAATGTTTTAATATGCAAATGGTGTGTACTTTGGACGGAGTAGGTAGAACGTGCGGCCACTGTAATTTATGATCTTACAACGAAAAAGTAACAGGCGGCAAAAAAATAACGATCACATTGTCTCTGGGTGTCTTCTATATATCCAAAAAGAGTACGTAAAAAAGCTGAAAGCGTTTTTGTATATGTTTAGTTAATCTGCTAAATTCCTTTATAAGATACTAGCAACGCCCCGCAGTTTCACTCGCGTAAAGTTTGAGAACAAACAACTCTGCTTTAACACTAACTAAAAACCACCCTTTTACCCTCTTAAAAGATGCACTCACGTTTCACCTTTTCAGATTCACCCTTTGAATTTTCTATAAATTCTTTCTTAGAGCTTTCCTACGTTATAAAACAAGAACCCCTGTGAAAAATTCTGGTTTTCCTCGATAAGGACCTCTTTCTCATAATAAAAAAAAATAATATGGGGATTCAATATAGTTATATGTATGTAACCCGTTGATAATGTAACTTTGTATTAAGTGTTTGACTTAAATTACTACAAACGTACAAAGTACAAATAAAATTTTTATAGGTAGGTCCATTTTAGGTAATTTTTTTTGGAAATATAATATAGTCTATGTAGCCCCAGAATGAAGTTTTCTATTTGTGAAATAATTTCTAATTCAGGTACAGTAGTATTTGAGTTTCGTGACATACATAAATACAGATATTTTCTCTTTGTAATATTCGTATGGATTTAAAAATATACAAAAATCAACTCTTGATCTTTTTGATCAGTTATGGATAAGCTATCCTGCACTATATCAGAAGGGGATGACACAGGTTTTTTCACTATATGGTACAAAACAAAGTCTATTTCCACTGTCTGTCCCTATGTTTAGATCTTTAAAACTACGCAAAAAATCTCTAAGAGATAACCCACATTAGCAATTATTTTTCCTCATTGCACCTGTGCAAAGAAGCCAGGGGGGGGGGGAGTCGCTAGTTAAGTTAATAAAAACATGAGCAATTTACATATTATTCGATCGCAAATTAATATCACTTAATGATGAAAAATATAGTTTTACTAGTAAGCTATGTTACTTCTGCAAATTTAGGATTCTTCTTTTATGAGACTATATAGTTCCATAACGCCAACATCTAAACAATTGGCTTTACGTACATTATAGCGGGTTAAACATAATATTACTCGTAGCAGCTAAATCCAAGTGCCCTTAAATTATTCGCTACGATATTCTAAATAGCCCGCAAGGAGCTACAAACCTTCTTGGAACGTAACATTCCAATCTAAGATTGGGGTAAGACTTTGGAGGTTTCGCAAGCCAGACTTACAAGAAGGCCGGGATAGAACCAACTGTCTGAAGAACAATAGATGTTCTCTAAGGAATTAAGTGTATTTGCACGCGTGAGGTTCCACTCCATGCAACTTCCGCCGTGTATTCATGTTTATTGTACCGTGAAACGAATTATTTCGTTCACGTTAGAGAAACACGGGAAAACGCGCGCCTGTTATAATGTTTCACTGCTTTTGATTTTTGTGTTTTATAATCTAAAGATTAATAGGCCAAGTAATTTATCATTATTCAGTTTAAAAGTCTAAAACCAACTTTTGTCGTTTTATTTATAAATCTTATCTTTTAACGTTTAGCGTATCTACCATCTATTTTATATAAACAAAATATCTAATAGTAAATTAAAAAGTAAATTATCAGATGGTCTTCTCCTATTTTATTTTTTCAGCGAGTGTTATGTTTACAGAGAAATAGTAAAAACGATGTAGAGTAGTATGTATTCGGCTCTATTAGCATTAAATGAAGCACACAGTTAAAACCACTGACTGATCATCGCTGCTAACATCAAAGGGTTCTTTATAGTGCATCCAATTTACTGATTGTTATTTTTCATTATTAATTTATATTTATGAGATATGTGACTTAGTTTGTAATTATGATTCCTTGGTTTTATCATAATATAAAACTACCCAAAGAGTGAACTTTCAAAGGTAAATTATGCGATAAGATTTAAGCTTGTTTAAAATTTAACTGGGCCCTCTGAAAATCTATTTATTACTACTGAAAAAAAAATACATGGAAATTATTAAAACTATTTAAATCAGTTCAATAAAATAATCTTTCCCTGGCTTCTTTTCTAATATTCCTTACTTTTTATCCGATGGTGGGACATTTAAGTGTGCAATACTGCAATATACCCCCCTTTCCCAACGCCCCTCACACCTCACAAAGATATCTCTAATTTAGTCCGTCGTAGACGAGACACAAAACAGGCGTCTCTGTTCTATATCGAATCGAATAATAATCTCCCAATAAGTGGGAAAAAATTTGCTTGGCTGCTTTCAAACTGACCATCTATTATTTAATACAAGCTTGGCCCGTGGTTTCACCCGAATACTTTAAACTAAAATTAAAAATAATAAAATAAGCCTGAGTTTCATCCCATAGTATCGGCTATCTGCCAATGATCAAACAGACAGACAGATTGTTAAGCGAAAAAATTAAAAAGTTTAGTTTGTTACGAGTACCTACCGTACGTACTTTCTCATGCCTATTTTAAAAAGTTATTTTGTTAGTAAACAATTGTGTGTAAATTTTTAAAAGTGTGAATTTAAAATTGCGTTTTAGGGTTTATTCTTTTTGACTGGCAAACAATCTCGATTGGCGTAAAGTCCGCCATTTTGAATTTTGTTTCTAAAGGACATGGAAGTTCTATATATTTAAAAATACAGTCAGTTTATTAATAATCAGAATAAGTGAGTTTGCCGTATTACAAATTTATGTATATTTGGAAACTAAAATTAAAGTGTAGTTTTTTAAAAATATTATTGTATATTGTATACTGAAAGCTATCTATAATAAGAAAGTAACCAGAGAGTTTACGTTTACGTCCTGTCTATTATGTATATAACAAAGGAATCAAATCATAATAAATTCACACAACATGTAATACATTAACTTGGTTCCGAGATAAGTAGCTTAAAGCTTGTGTTACGGATATTAGACAACAAAGGAATCATTAATATTATACATAAATACATATTTAACATCCAGATACGGAACAAACACAAATATTTATAACTAAAACACTTGTCTTGGATAAGGACCGAACATCGGGCCCGCCTGTATTAAATAAAAACAAATAAATCGTGTTTCACAGCAGTAAAAATTGTTTAACCTCATCAATATTATGTCAGTAAATATTATCATCAATATTTTAATATTCCATTATGATTACTCTATTATATTCCATTAGGTACGACCTAAATAAAAACGTGACAAACTTGAGGCTACGCAATTACATCGTAAAATATATACAAAGAAAACTAGATATCAATCTAGAACATAATAAATAACATAAGTTGACCGAACCAGGGTTATTATTTTATCAACTATAGTTGGAGACGTGGCGGTGGAAAAATGAGGACTTACGTTGAAGAAAACTAATTATTATAAGAGATAGCGAAAACACAACTTTCTCATAAAGATTTCTGTAATCAGTAAATTGTAGATGTGTTTTTGAATGTTAGTTAAATACATGATATAAAATTAAAAGTATATGTGTATATTCAACATATGTGAACGAAATAAGTGTCGAGTATGTGAAATAATAATTAAGCTAACTACGTCTGCTAAATTACAAAAAGAAATCGTCTACTGCTAGTGTATTTATCAAATACTTTAGATTCTTTATCAGCAAGTGGCTCACTATAGCTCTTATCACTACATCTGCCGATGAAGAAGGTCAAGTTTATCAACATCATATGCACAACACTGTTGGACATGGCCTGTCCAAGGAAGAAGGAATTTTGCGCCTAATCGCCGCGCTGGATAAGCGTGGTGGAAATTGTAGAACGTAGCAACGGGATGCTACTGCCAATCCCCGCCTGCGTATAACCAAGCAGCACCTAGCGTAGCACAGTTTTGAATCGATACACTGCCATCTGTCGATTCTGGTACTAAGTCACCTGTTACGCGCAGATCCCTCGAGCCTTGCGGGGGAGACCGTAGTTAAACACGCGGTCGCCGCTGCGGGGCAAGTGAAAAACAGGCACTGGGTCGCTCATAAATGAGCAACTTCACCCTCTTCCCCAGGAAAGTACTTCCCTGCTCTGTCTGCGTATGACAAGTTTATGCATACATTTTATTTGTGTTGTCATGATCTTCATCTCTATCTATCGGTAGATTACATCAAAAGTTTTTATACGAACATCATAACAAATAACCACCTAACAACCTTGAATGTTATCATCCCTAGAGCACACAGTAAACAAAAAAAAATAAGAGGGCATGTCACAAACATAGTTTCTCTTACGCTTAACCAAGAAGTATTTATTTAACAGTCAAGAAATACTAACCCAAAGAATTGGAAAGGATAGAAGAAGCTCTATTGGAAAGTTTCTCCACGTTTGTTGTATTTCAGAAAGTAGTACGTTCGACAGTGGAGTCGGTGCAAAAAGAAACTACCCGATATTGCAATTTCCTTGCGTATCACCGTATCTTTTGTGAAAGACATAAAGGTTCCCTGTTTAATCTCGACTGCCACACTCACGCTTGACACTGCAGATACCCAGCACTTTGCGATTGATTAAATTGCATATATTTTGTAGCATGTAGAAATGGAATTTGCATTTTTTTTGTTTGAGGGTTTAATGAGCATTAAATAATCTAAAGTACTTGTATAAATTTAAGAAACTAATCTACAAAATAATGTAACTAAAATTTGCTAAGAACATAATAAAACTACTTTCTAACGGGTTTCAGACGCGGTATATTTGAGTCGTTAAAAAGTTTTACCATAAGTAGTGAGCGCGTAAATGTTAGAAAAGACTATGGAGGTTTTAGTACTTCATACATTGTATATTTGTTGGCATGATGCGTAATGTGAGGTAATTTAACATCACTTTTTTAAAATAAAATTAATAACACAAGCACATATAAAAATATACACAGTATAATTCTAGCTGAACCGATAGATGTTAGCTTGAAAATAAAAGAAAAAATATGTGTATAATAAAAAAAAATATTGCGACTGTCATTTGAGATATAAACGTTGACGTTTATCAAATATTCGATTTGCACTTTTGTAATCAAATCCCAGTACTTGTGCTTTTTAATTGATCGCGCTGCTAATAGAAAAAACTATCCAATCAAAAACAAAACGGTTAAAAATAAAGTCTTGCAACTCAGTTCCTCCTGTTTCCTATCACTGTATCATTACTATAATTATTATTCCTCTACCGTAAACAGTTGTGATCCATTTATTCGTTCCCTAATCAGAGACCTTCTGTCTTATGTTATTACGTAAGCAGCTAAATAAACAACATCCTATAGTGACCTTATCAATATCAATTTTTTTTCATGTTTTCAATAAATAGATTGACTTGGCAATCGCACTGAACAAGTTTGCACAATATATCCAACAAGTTATACATAATATATTAGCCGTGAGGTACCGGCAGAGTAGAATAGTCCTCTGTACCAGGTTTTGTAAGAGGCGACTGAGGAACCGGAACCGATAGATGGCGGTATATCCATCCAAGATAGTGAAGCTCAATCGCGCCCTGCGTATGGACGTCGCTAGCAGCATACCCGTTGTGTAGCTACGCTCTGCGATTGCTACCACGTAGCAGACATTCTTCGACTAATATATTATATGAAACTAGATTGTTTGTTTTGGTACATTTTTATAAATGTTTCGTATTTATTTTATAGGATTTTTATACCTTGTATGTCATGCCATATAGCAAGGATACAGCAATCAGAACTTTGTTAAGTTTTCTAGGTATGTTACCACTCAACAAAACTCGGTAGATTTATACATAATGTCAAAAATAAAGGAATCTTAATAAAACGATAGACGACTTTGCAAACGATACAGCAGTCACGAGCTGAACTAAAATTTCGAACTACATAAATTCCTAGATACCGCATTTACATAAACCAGCCACGCTAGGAACTCTTAACAAGAGGAACAATATTGCATTCCTGGCGGTGGACTACAAGACTACAAAGCAATATCATTTGTCATACGTAGCACGCTCGAAACACTATATTGGGGTAATCGCCATCATGCCACGGAATACAAAACAGAGTGGGTCGTTACGGCCTCAGTTTTCATGACGGGGGAAGAAAGCGAAGGCTTTAGTAAAAAGGTTTAATACCGCAGAATATAAACCTACTATTAATACTACCAATTATTTTTTGATTTAATGCATTATATGCATATGTTGCCCATGATAACTTTCTATCACGTTCATTTAACAATTTTCGATTTGGCTTAAATTTGCGTACCAAAGTTAAAATTAGTCCAGCGTTATTTGAGTATCAACAAATATAATCAAAATAACCCGAAGTCGACGGACAAATCTTGTCAACAATATTTACACTGCTAAATGGTTTTAAGAGTACATAAAATACACTTATTTGCAAAAAACGGGCACCTAAGCAATTAACCATTTCAAATGTTACTATTGGTTTGTTTGATAATTATAGGTACTTTTACTGTCACAATTTTTTAAATTAATAAGCAAATACTCGTTTTCGTCAGTATTCTCATAACATTTTTTTTCATGTATGTCAATTAAATGTTATTCACGCAATAAAATCACTCGTTCAATGGTTTTTACTTAGCGTGATAACCTTTGCGTAATACGTAAATATAAAAGTACCATTCATATCTGTCATATGTCTTTACTATCTGCATGTTAAATGAGCATAATAGAAATACAAATAACAAATGAAGGTGTTATTGAGTGAAATATGAACTGTTGATTGTGTGTGACTACGAAATATATATCCTAAAAAAGCAATCAAACTAAAGGAACAGTTGTTTTATACTCCTTATATCTAGAAAAGAAAGACTAACCAACCTTAAACACTCAGCCTAAACCAGACAAGAGATTTGCAATTTTACACTAAAGTTTTTCGAGTAACATCTACACAAAAGGCTTTTCGCTGAAATCTTATCGTACATGACACGTGAGCGGAATCCATTCATTGCTCGTTTATATAATTGAATTCAAAGAGAAATGAAATATATTACATCATTGATAGTAAATATCGGGTAATGATATTATTTTAATATCGTCAAAGTCGCTCATAACCTAATAGCGTTACGATTTATCAACAAAATTATATAATGCTGCTCAGTTATGATGAAGGAGGTAATCTAGTTATCGTCTAATGATATTAATACATCGGGTTAATAAGATATAACATAGGCTGAGTAGAGGGAAAACGGACTGCTTCTTTCTCCGGTCGCCTACAGAATTATGGTATTTGTCAAACACAGTACGGGTGGTATAAACATTGGAGCGATGGCGTGATGTTGCAGAAACATCTGGAATACAAAACAAACGACGCTGAAAATGATGAGGGGTATTTTAATCGAGTGCCATTGTTATATAGTTCTGTATATGTGTCATTATCGTTAACCTGAATTTGTATTTTAAGAGCAGGCGGCTATTTTGGATTCTAGAATATTTTAATAGACGTCCTACCATTTAAGCATGTGTATATAATTTCGGCTATAATTTAGAAATACTATATACTAGATGCTACAAATTCGCTTACAAGTCGCCCACAGACGTTCACTGCTGGACATAGGCCTCACCAAATTGTCGCCACAGTGTGCGGTTTTTTACGGCTAGGAACAAACGACTTCTCAAAACCTCAAGGTTGTCCGTCCATCTGGCGGGGGGTCATCCCACGCTGCGCTTTTCAGCACGTGGTCGCCACTCAAGAACCTTATGCTCCCATGTGCAATCGGTTCGTTGTACTATGTGCCTGCTGCGAATTCAGCTTGGCGATTCAGTGAGCAATGTCGCAACTTATTTTGGATCTCCTGATTTCTGATTAGATCACGTAGAGACATCCCGAGGATTGCTCTTTCCAACGCTCACTGAGCGACTAGGAGCTTCTTTATAAGGCTTACAGTTACCGGCCATGTCTCTGTACATCTAGTGTTCAGTATTAATGAAATCATTATCTTTCCTAATAGTTATTTTTTGATGGTTCGGCTTGTATTGACAAAAAAGTTCAACAACAAGGTCTTCTTAATTTGAATAAAATCGTTAATAGCATCTAAATGTAAAGAAAACATAATTTCGTATTTTACGATTTAACTATGTCGTAAAAAAAACAATAAGCTTAATTCCACAAAGATATTTTGAGTTTAAATTAAGTAATTTACTGACTGACTCTTAACTTAATTCTCAGGCTTTCAAAGAACCACGTTAACCTAGATTAAATGTAAAAATAAACGAAATTATTTATCCTACTTTACTGAGAACTATTTATTTATTCGCTTTGGGGTTTCAACATAGAAGAATAATACGGGATGTATTATTCTTCTATGCTGAAATTTGTAAAGCTGTATCGTAAAAGGCGAATGTAGACGGTTCCGCGTTATAGATAGCGGTATATCCAGCCAAAACAGCGCAGCTTAAATGCAACAGGGCAGAGATGGGCAGAAACATTTCTCCAGCGAAGGTTCGTTCTGGGATTGCAACCAGGCTTGCCTAGCACGGCAATTATGCTGGAAATACACTTTTTCTTAGGAAGTTCTATGTCCAGCAGTGGATGTTCTATGCTGATATTATGATAATGATGGAGAATAGTTGACACGCAAATCTATTTTGACATCACCTTGGTCTATTAAACTGATAAATTACGAATGAGCAGTTGATAAATGAACTTTAAATCTCCAGAAACAAAGAGCGATGTTAAAAAATGTCTTTTAATTTTAATAGCAAGGAAAGTTCCCAGATAAATTGGCCAGCAAAATACACTCGAAAAGGCGAAGATTGCCGCAATGATTAATTAAGTCACCGTAATAATTCATTGTGTCTACCCTTGAATCTAGTAAAAAAGACAAACGAAATAGGTCTCAAAAATTGGAGATTAGGAGGGGTTATTTATTACAGATGACGGAGGTTTGTTCACGCAATCATAGCACGTATTGGTGACGTCATAAGTGGTTAAGATCATTCGACTAAGTAATGGGACTCCACCAAAACATTTTCTGTATAACCTGTTCCTATTTGAATGATAATATTAGACATATAATTTTTCTTATTTTGTTAAGTATATTTACATCAATACTTAAATATATATTTCTTAGTCTTACTTTTAAAATAAAAAGCATGTCGTGTCTGTTCATATATACTAATGTTTGTAAGCTTAAAACCCATATTACGTTACTCTTTATCTTACAATTTTTTCAACGTTTTCTTGAGCATGTCAAACAAATGACAAATGCAAGCTATACCCAAAATAAACGCAAGTTAAATATGTTCCAATATAATCTAAGACATCAAATTATAATTAGGAGTATTTAAATATTTTTACGGTATTACTCATACAGGTGGTATCGATACTTCCTTATATTAGAAGTTGGTTTTAGTGTAAATTAACAGTGCCAGAGAAGGTGCGATGAAAATTAAATCTGCAAATTTGTAAAACGAGCTTTTTATATTTTTTTATGGGCCCAATAGAGTGATCTTGTGTGCCAGTTGCGTGTGCGTGGGTTCATTCCCCACACAGGACGAACATTTCTGTGGTGAATATTTATGTTTGTTCTGAATCTGAGTGTTAAATATGAACTAACGGAACGGAAAAGGAATTACAAATATAATTCTTATAACCCACGATCCTTGGCACATAACATAGGATCACTACCAGCTGCGCCATCGGGCTCGTCGTCAAAAACAACAGTCAACTTATCTTATTGTTATTAATAAAATGACAATAATAAATGAAGAACAGATAACTGATACAGAAATCCACATACTCTGCAACTCTAATCATTGGGACGGCTCAAAATAGTCCTCTAATACCGTACTGATTGCTTTCTCTGTCATAATCATAAATCAGGGGAACAGTGTATTTTGGCATCCGGTAATTAATTAATGGCCTGAAATGATATTTCATTACCTGCTTGATAAATGGTTCCTCTTTTTATTGGAAAACAAACCGCGGCTGGATATTGTTGCCACAACAAAATTGTTATTACCTGAAACAAAAATATGTTGCATTAAGTGTATGTTGATACATCTTTGCAGACATACAAGAGCGCCTGAAATTTGAAAATTTAAATCAATTACCTTTTGATAAATTTATACAACACCTCATTTTTTGACCTCACTCCTAAATAACTCGCTCACAATATTTTAACAGCGAGACACAAGGTAAAGATAAATATTTATCACATGTTTGTTCTGAGTGTGGATTGAATTTACAATACTTGGCGCAGAAGATAGATGAACCACCGAATGCGATATTAGGCCTTTTTTATAACCCCAGATCGAAAAACAGTCCACGTAATAGTATGCGTTACCTCAGCCTAGAGACGCTCTTAATATAACAAGGATATCACTAGCGCGTTGCCAACCTTGCGACTTGAAGATTATCTCACATGATGCAGAGTAATTTTAATACCTCTCTCACTATCGGGTCTCAACAATGCAAACACTGCTATTTGGCAAACGAAATAGGTGAGAGTGATATACCAATGCAGACTACATTTGTATAAAGGTCTATCTCATGTATTTCCGATTCCTAGTTAACTGCTTTTAAAAATGCACATAAAAACCAACCTTGCAAATAAAAGATATTATGTCTCAGTTCCCAGTAATTTTACTGCCTCTCTCACCCTCGGGACACAGTAATGCGAACACTTGGCAAAAGAAAGTGGTGAGAATGAGGTACCAATGTAGACGACCTTTGTATGAGGCGTATTTTACGTATTTCCGATAACTAGTTAACTGATTTTAACAAAATGCATATATACGGTATAAAATAAACGTTTATGTAAAGGTTTTTTGACAGTTTGGACTGATTAATTAGAAATTTCACTGGCAGATGGCTTAAGATATAAGGAGAAACTTCGGCGACTTTCATGATTTATTTATATTACTATTTTCATGGGAACGGGAACTACACGGGTGCATCCGCTGTGTCGCTGTTAGTATATAATATAAAGATATAATATAGCTTCTACTTTTTAATAGACTATCGGTAACCTATAAATTCACCGTAAATTAAATAATGTTTAAAGACACTTAAATATATTTTATATTTATTTATTTATAGAACTTAAATTGCATAAATTAGTCGTGATGTATGACGACTACTATACTACAGAGGGTCGTACTAATCTTAGTACGACCCTCTGTATCAGGTATCGTAAGAGGTCCCAGAACTGACAGATGGCGGTATATACAGGCACAGGGCGGGTATGCGCAGCTGCATCCCGTTCGCGAATGCTGCGTTCAGCGATTGCCAATACGCTTGCCCAGCGCGGCAATTATAGGCAAATTTCCCCCTTTTTTAGGGAAGCCTATGTCCAACAGTGGACTTTCAATGGCTGATGTGATGATGATGATGATTCCGCAAAGACGAAATATACAAATGGCGAACTTTATCCGAACTGGCATTATTTTACAGTCAAACATTAATGTTATGTTAACTCAAGTAATTTCTAGACTCCAGATAACAAAAGTTTTAGTTACAATGAAAATTACTCAGACAAATATCTTAACTGTGAACAAATACTTCCCGCAATTTTGGCAGGTACTTACTAATTCACTTATAAGGACTCAAGAGAGTTCTCATCAAATTTATAATTTCGAGGTAAGATAACGCTGTTTCAATGGATCTGTACATTTCTGAAGTCAGGCAAACTTTAACTACTGTAATAAAGACTGGACTTATCATCTTGGTCTACAATAGTAGAACTTGTAGAACTAATTGTAGCAGTACAGATGGGCGATTCAGGATACTATTTATTTTAGAATTATTTAAACAAAAATATGTATACTCAGGACGAGAAGAACTGGCAGAGTAAAATAGTACCTCCTCCTGCGCCAGGTATCGTATGCGACTAAGGTATCAGAACCAACAGATGGCGGTACCACCCATCCAAAACAGTGTAGCTCAAATTCACAGGGTCGGCATGGGCAGCAGAATTCCCGTCGCGACAGCTGCTGTTTTTGTTAAGTTCGTTTCAAGAAATTGCGTGGAAAATTTAAGAAATTTTAACGACCATAAAATCAAATATAATGTAACTAATAACATATTTAATATAATAATATAAAAGAATGGCGTTTGACATAACTGTCACATGTCAGATTGACAGTTGGCTGTCAGTATGGTGAGTATTATCGGAAATATAGTTTACAGTCTGTATTTTATTTGTCTCACAAGAGATTTCCCTTTAGTATAATGATATAGAAGGAAAAAATGCCATTGCATACAGAGGACAAAAAGAGCGATTTATTATTTTCTCTGGAAGCTATTGACAATAGCTTCTCGATACTCTTCAAGAATTTAGATAACTTTCGTGACTTACAAACTAAGTTCGTTATTGAAGTATTGTCGAACTCTTCGTAATTTAAAGCATTTCTATAGTTAATAAGACATTTTGAACGTTGAATTTTAATAGGAATAGCTTTTAAAAAATCAATTCATCGCAATATCTCATACTATTACTGAGGCTCACATTCTGGGCAGTTCAGTTACTAAGGACACCGTTGCTGTTTTGTAGTTGCTTCTGAGTCAAATTGTATATTCTAAAATTTTTTATTCTCTTAAGGAAAGAGGAATACCGGCTACACAAATAGCAATGTTCGTCTATCTTCGTTTTCTTTAATGTACATCTAACGTGTAGTACTTCGTTGAAACTTGATAGGAATATATTCTAGTAGTTGTACTGGAAAGAGATATAATAACATTAGTTACCACTGGATAATGTAGATGAGCAGTCATGCGTTGTAACTATGTGACGTCTGTCAATGTTCGGGATTCTTTATGACTAAGTCAAAACATACAGCTCGCGTGGTATAACAGTAATCGGTAAGCGTCAATCGGCCTTGCGACTTGAAAATATTATTACCTAGAAATTTCTCTGCTCCTTTCACCCTTCAAAATAAAACACAGTAATGCGTACACTCTGTCTAAGACTAACCTCTAGTCTACATTATCATCATTATCATACAAGCCATAAGAAGTCCACTGCTGGACTGTTGCCTCCCCAAGAATGGGGGAATTTTACCCATAATTTCCGCGCTGTCCAAGCATGTTGGAAATCGCACCCCCATCCTGTGTATTTCAGCTAATTTCGGATAGAAACTGCCATTTGTCGATGCTGGTATCTTCACCTGGTATAGGGTACAAGGGGGGCAAACAAGATCATATATAGTTTTTATTTTAGTCAACTTCAGACAAAATATTTATTGTATATCTTATACATAACAGAATAAAATGCAACTCTACGCAAACATCTGAAAAATCCTTTCCGTTACGGCATTCTCCCTAAAAATTCTTGTTATGACACAGCGAACGACATTCCCGCGACCTTGCCTCGTACTCGACTTATAAATGTGAAACCTTAAAACAAAACGCTTTGTTCAAAGCACCGCAACTTTCGCAGAGACAAATTAGAACAACAATTGAAAACGCCGAGTTCCTACGGGAGACGAGAAACATATTTTATTTATGGTCCAACTTTCAGTCTTGTATTCAAGAGTTGCTTGAAATCGTAAAATACTTAAGCGACCTGGAAACGAATGAATAGTTTCTTCAAATGTAGAATAAATAACAAATACGCAGAGTTATTTTCTGAAGAAGTCTTTTAAAAATTTCGTGACATGTTATTTATTGGTGTGTAATAAAGAGTATGTTATTATTATTATTTACTTTATGGAGTGAGTAAAATAGTGCCTGCTAATGTACCAGGTGTGGTTCCGGAAGTGACAGATAACGGTTAACATTGGAAACAGTTTATTTCAAGATATTCTTTTGAATATAATCTAGAAAGTCGATGAATCGACTAAAATAATAACACATAGTTCAACCTAACAAGGATACCCTTAAGCTACGCTTGGCAATAGCCACCACAACTACCTAGGGTACCAATTACGGGTAAAATTTCCAATTTCTTGGTGAAGCCTTCGTCCAGCAAAGGTGTTCCACGAATGGTATGATGATTATCAGATTAAATCCTTCCTTATTATATGAAATACGGGTACTTACCACGTGGGCCCAATGCGGTTGGCGGGCACAAATCAATCTAAAACTTGGATTCAGTTTTCGATTTCAATGTTGTTACTCAAAGCCTCGATTTCATAAGTCTGTTAATTAAATGACTAAGCAATATCTTTCAGTGTAAGATTTTCAGTTTCAAACCTATGAATTTCAGCTAGCCTTAGTCCTTTTGGCACAGTAAAAGCTATCTTTTCTATTGAATAAAAGATGAGGAGCGATAAAGAATTACTTTTTCTGACATTTACTTTCTAATACACATTCATAAGTCAAGTAAATGTGTTTATACATTATAGACTAAGTTCGTGGTGATTAATCTGAGTCAAGAGTTGTTTAAGGCAGTTCTTAGACGAGTCAAAAAGGTGAGTATTTTTGAGTAGAAAATACGATTGTTATTATAAATTAATAAATTTTAAGTACGGGTACTAAAATTTTACAGGATTAAAAAAAATACATGAAATAGTAATAATATCTAATAAGAAAGTGCCCGTAAAAATTGGCAATTCGCAAATAGTATTTATTTGCGAATTGACAGTTTTTTTATTCGTTCAATGTTTTAGACGGCAACGTGAATCAGTTTTTTGTAATGAACACTTTCGTCTTAAAATGAATGTTGCGTTCGGGTTTAAATGAAGGTGTATGTGCGCTAGTATAAAATGGAACGTTTATGAATTACTCGAAATGTCATCCGATGCCAGTGTAGTGTAGGTAGAGTGGCCAATATGGCGACTGCAATTTTCCAGTCAGCACCGTTAGAATTTGAAAAAAATTCTATATTCCGAATTTTGGATATATGTTGTCAGCACGAAATATATTTTTTTATGATTTAAGATTCAGATAAGGATTCCATCCCGTCAACTGTATACATATCAGCCATTAGTGGACTGCTGGACATAAGCATCCTAAAAAAAAAATTTGCCCATTATCGCCACGCTGAGCAAGTGTGATGACAAACGTAGAGTGCAGCTTTCGCGACGGGGATGCTGCTGCCCATTCCCACCCTGTGCATTTGAGGTACATATTTCCAGATCGATATACCACCATCTGTCGGTTCCGGTACCACAGCCGCCTCTTACGACACCTGATACAAAGAGGTACCTCTCTTTGTACTTTTTCGGTATCACCGGTGCTTATATGTTATACTAATTTCAATTCAAGTGAGATCGATCAATTCCTATCGGGCCAGCTAGCTATCATTATAAAATTGACAATCAGTTCTTAGAAGTTAGTTTCCATTTCTAAGAAATTAAAAAAAAAATCTCGTGCACATGTAATGTGACGTAATATTCTTAAGTTACAAGGTTACTAACGTGTAGTTATGCCAGTTTAATATTCCAAGCATCTATAAGCTGCGGTGACGCATACTATCATGCGGACTGTACGCTTGTTTTCCAACCTAGTCTAAAAAAATATATATTCCCTGATAGATGTCCGTCCGCAATTTCAGCCGCGTCGAGGACGCTTTGTGTTCTGTAGTGTTGGAACTTTTGTTGAAACGAAAAGTATTTTGTCTTACTACAGAATTTTAATGCGCTTGCCAGTTTTTTCAATATTGATTTATTAGAATAAATATTTATGGATACAAATACGCAGTGTCCGATAGTGTCTTACTAGATAGTTGTCTATTTTTTATTTAGATGAATTAGTGACATTCTTGTATTTGCAGCACCCTGCAGTTTCACGCGGGTGGACAATGATCTCATGAGAATAATAAAAAATAAATGCAGTGAACAGACATACAGTCAAACTAATAAATATGTATATTTTTTAATTTCTGTATGTACTATCACATGCTAACTAAAAAATTTGGAATTATAAAGAGACACATCAATTTTATTTATATAAATAAATTTATAGAAACTTAAATAGAAATCTAAAGAGCTGTTCTTTTTTGAAAGAAAATTAAACATAGAACGGATTATAAGATCGGGTGACATGCTTGTCACTCGAAGTCACGACGGACGTGTTGGCACAGGTGGTAGTATCCTATCTTAAGCGCCAAAGATCGTAAGTTCAATTCCTACCCAGGAACAGTATTTATATGATGAATATTTGCGTTTGTTCTATGCCTGGGCATTAAATATGTTTAAGTGTTATAATTGTGACTCCTCTGTTGTCTGGTGTCCGTAACACAAGTTCTTTAAGCGATTTATCACGGAGTCAGGTTAATGTATGGGATGTTATGTGAGTTTGTTTATTTTATTATTATATACAAAAACCTAACACGTCAAAGTGGATAAAACTCGCGCGGCTAGTTGGTTGTTAGCAAGTTAAAGACATCGGTTCCGAAGCTTTAGAGGATTCTACTAATTACCAACGATAAAATCGTTTTAATGTTTCGGGATAATCCCGACGAGGCCGCCGGGAATAACTTCGTCGAGCAATCTTAAGATGAACAACTTCGTATAAGGATACTATTTGTAATTAATGTGTAGGTATCTCTAACGGCAACAGAGTGTTCCCACCGGATAAAATGAATTGGTACCTTATATATAAAAAAATCATGTCACGGTGTTAGGTCGGGAATAACTTAACTAATATCTATGATAATCATGATGATTGCCGCGCTAGGTAGCGTGTTGGCAATTGCAGTGCGCAGCTATTGCTATGGAGGGGGGGGGGGCGCGTCTGCTTGATGATGACCTTACAGAATTATAAAACTACTTATTAACTACTTTTCGATATCTGTTACCGTACGGTTATAAGCTGTGTTTTAAAGCCGTTAAAAAGAAGTTTCGTTATACACTCACTCCAACTCAACCTATAGGTATTAAGTGGACTCCATTAAACTGCACTGTTAGCACAAGACGGATCTTAACACAAGGTTTTCTGCAGGGTCATTAAGCGTGCTACTATGTAAGAAACGAACCTGCAAGGAAAACTGTTGATTATACGAGTAATGGAGGAATGGAATTGAGGCCACATACCAGCAAGCGCAGCGTGAGCACAAGATAGACAGACGATCTGATTACAAGGGCATATCGATATCCAGCGCAATCTGCAGGATACATACAGGATAGGAATCTTGTGGCTTTAAATAAAATACGGACAGCAGAATACATAGATCGCCGGTGTTGTCTACTGCAATAAGCTACATATAGTCATTCACTGTCTATCAATTGGGTTATTGATAGACTGCATCTCCAGTATCTCGCAATAGCTCGTCCTAAGTGCTTCAAGCTGCTCCGCTGACATAGCACAGTTAAAAGCTCATCCAACCGCTAACTGCTCTGCTTTGAGAGCTATTAAAGCATCAGTTTACATTGTGACTATCAACCTCCCGTACCCTATAATCAATCAAAGCCAAATCTCGCAACGCAGCATTAGAATACTACAATTATACCAGGCCGACAAATAAGCATACAGTCCGCATGACAATAAGCGTCAATGCAACCCATAGACGCTTGTAATATCACAAGGACATTACTAACGCATTGCAAGGATGGCCTTATGACTTGAAGATTTTATGTCACATATTCTAGTAACTTCACTGCTTGGCTTATTCAAACTGGTTGTGGCAGTGTGATACACATGTATCATCAGAAATGTTATCTTGTCCGCTGCAGGTCGCCGACTGATTGGCAATCTCATATAAATTCCAATAGAACCAGTTGTATGCGGCCTGAATACAGCGTAGCCTTTGCGGTCTTACATCTTATCTATAGTAAAAACTATTTAAAATAAAATTATTATTTAAGTTTGGATGATGAATTGTGCTAGTGTCCAGTTTCACAAAATCTCACTTCAGAGACGACAACATTTATAGTGACACATAAACTATACCATATTAAAGGAAACAATTGTAATTTGCGTCACAAATTACTTCGCACTAATTTAAATATCATTAATCACAATCATGGCTCCTTTAACTAGAAATTTCCGCTATCTATTGCAATTATCTAAGTCCTCGTATGTCCCCATGGATATTGTCGCATAGGCAAAAATCAATAATAATTATATCATTCAAGTCGTTGACACACGAAGTTTTATATACACACGAAAGAATTAATATAATTAGGAATAAAATTTATAAATATAAATTTAGTGGTCGTAGTTTACCGGCAAAGTGTAATAGAGCAACCCCTTGAACCAGATTATTCAGAGATACTCGAACGGACAAATAACGGTACATAAATTTAAAACAGCGAAGCTAAGACTGTACTATTTGGAGAGCTGCTACCTAATGCTACCTAACACCATTAAAGAATGTAAAAATATAAATATATTTAAAAATAAGTTAAAATTGTATTTAAAGGCGAGTACCGGCTAATTGTATATTTTTATTAGAACTATGATATCTCATTGGAAATTTAATGTAATTTCGCATGAGAATAAATATCTTTAAACACAACAGCGAAGCAAAAATGCAACGGAGCAGGTAGGGTAGCTAGCATCGTTTGTCACGTAACTACATTCTATCCCTTTAGAAAGTGAGTGGTAGACTGTATATTTAGTAGAAGTAACAGTAATTTTACATAGGTCGACTGCATTGGTAGTTCACTCTCACTAAATATCTGTGTCACATTGCTGTGAACCGTTTAGAAGGGTGAGAAAAGAGGGTAGAAGGTAAATGTGACATTGTATCTTTAGTTCACAGAGTCACACGCTAGTGATATCTTTCTGATGACACGATAACTTATACACAATAAGCTGCGGTTACGTACGTTTTTTTTAGCCGTGAGGTACCGATAGAGTAGAATAGTACTAAGCAAATAGCAACTAAGGTACCAGAAATCGAATCGAAAAACCGACAGATGGCGCTATATCCATGCAAAAAAGTCAGCTCAAATCTACAGTGCGGGGAAGGGCAGCAGCTTCCCCGTCGCGAAAGCTGCGCTCTGCGATTGCCCAGTACGGCAATTATGGTCAACATACCTCCTTTTTTGGGGAGGCTTATGTCCAACAGTGGACTTTTAATGGCTAGTATTTTCTTCAAGCAATTGTCTAGTATTTTTACTGACTTCAAATTATACAAAAGGCATTTGTCCAACAGTAGACGTTCTACGGCTGATATGTCTATCAGAATAATATTATACATGTACAGTATTAAATAAATTGATTAGACACAATCACACATTATCTAGCCGCAGCAGCGACTTGATTAAGAATATTTTAAGTCCGGGTAATGCTGAAAGATTTATAATTTGTTATATATGCAACAGTCTTAGTCATAAATTTAACTTATAACATTAAATTTTTACCTCTTGGCTCGCCCCAGATAAGTTTTAAAATTTATTTAATTTTGATTTAAAAAATTGTATGTTTTTCAAAATTGTAGTACTCACATTTGAAAATTACTGCATCAAATCGCTGTTTATTTAGTATCTTTATGATTAACGTTTCTGATATAACACACGTCTTTATTATGTTAGAAACGGATGGTCAAAAAAAATCGAGCGTAAAAAATACTTGTTTATAGACCACTATTTAAAAACGACAGATATAAGTTTCAAGCAATACTGCTTCTACTTGTTATTGTTGATAAATTCGCTAAAGAGCTAAAAACGCTGAACCAAAAGGTCGATGTGAAGAGCGTGCACTGTACCAACTTGAGAGTCTCGAGTGGCCTCAGTTTAGCTCTAGTTTAGCAGCCGCGGACGTGCCTGAGGCCCCGTTTTGAGGCGCTATGAAGTGCGATACAACGAGTGATAGATACATAGAAGCTAATTGGAAAATAGCAAATATTCAAACTAGAAAAATAAAGTAGCACACGATTTTATATACCTACACAACAGCATATCTACTTTTTGATTCCAGTTTATATCTCCTAAGAATGATTATTTGATAGATTCAAGGGATTGCATTCTTGAATCATCGTCATCATTATTATAGCCATTTGAAATTCACTGCTGGACATAGGCCTGTCTAAGAAAGGGGGAAATTTGCCCATAAATACCGCGTTGGGCAAGAGTGCTGGCAATCGAAAAGCGCAGCTTTCGCGACAGGGATGCTGCCTATCCCCACCCTGTGCAGTTGAGCTACACTGTCTCAGATGGATATACCGCCCTCTGACGTTTCTGGTACCTTACATTCGCCGTTCGCCTCTTTCGACACCTGGTACAGAGTGAGGTAATATTCCACTCTGCCGGTACCTCTGCTTCTCATTCTTGAGTATTTAGTATTAATAACAGAAAAAATTACCGGTAGATAACAATATTACTTTCCCCTGTACCAGCCAGGTGTCATAAGAGAAAACTGTACCCAATCAGCGTATCACAAAAGAAAAAGGGCAGATATGGGCTGTACCATTTTTATTCAAAAGCTGCACTCTGCGGTTGCTGACAGCAAAATTACCTCTTTTTTGGGCAGACCTATATCCAGCACTGGACATTCTACGGTATCTTTGAGAACGATGAGGATGATGGTGTCAAGAAAAAATGGTCATGGAAGCGGTTCTACGACGCTAGTTTAGAAACGAATACCAAAAAATATCAAAAGATTACACAAAAGATTACCAAAAAGCAAGTGACATCTAGCCCTAATCTTACCACCTGCATGACTCACCCATTTTACTTTGCCGCATAATAATAACATGAGTAGGTTACTTAGGCATATAAAAACAGAAAAACTTTTCGGCAAGCACCACAGAAAAATAAATTCTACATAAATTCTTCCTTATTACCAAGAAAGTAGCATTAAACGTGCTTCGGGCTGATAAAACTTTTATACACACGAAGAACTACGTTTCATACAACCGTTCAGAGTTGAGACATCTAAAAATCGTAAAAACGCCGTAAAATACACTCTGCCGAATACAGATTTATTAAATTGCGACTTGTATTTTTATCTGCAATAAAAAATAAAATGACAACATCAAATTATTGATTCATAAAAAATTATATAAAAGATAGCATTTTTTAATCAACCCAAAGACATCGAACGACAAGAAAATAGGATGCTCTCTAGAAAAGAAGAGATTTTTCCTCATATTTGCCACGTTGGGCAGGCAAGATGGTATTACCAGTGCATGGCGTAACCATTTTTGTCCTCATACTACATTATTTTGGATGATAATAGCGCCATCTATGGAATATTCTACCTCTGCATTTTACAAATGCCTCCCCTAGCCTTTTACAAATGAAGTACTATTCTACTACACCTAACATTTATATAATTCACATAAATAATCCGCATAAATTCCGCATTAACCCCATTTATCCAAATTTAGTTTTATTTATACGTTTTGGTAGCTAAAGTGTTATGTTAATTCCTGTCCAGTTTCAAAAGAATTTACAATTGAGCATCGGGTCGCTCTTCCCTCCGGTGGCATGGACCTTGACGTTAGAGTAGTCTACCATCAGAGTGGCTGTATGGTGGTTTACCAACATCGTGGCATAAAAAATCTACAGCAATTCCTTAATCCTGACGACTGTCGTTTGACCAAGACAGAGTCAGTATTCCGAGAATTAGACTGAACTAAGTTGTAGATGTCACCACCGGTTTTTGGAGTATCTCTTACAGCAAGTGACGAAATAGTCCATGAGATAAATCTGGTGTTTGATCGACGAGTGTTTTCATTGTATGAGAGTTGTGTATAGTTATATACACGTAGCCAACGGTACAGTAACAAAAAAAATAAAAAATCTCCGTTATAATTGTTTTATTTTATGTTCATAATTCAATAGGTACAAACAAAACCAGAGGATTTCAGAACAAGCACATAGAAATCAATATAATTACCCATGCTTATAATCCTATAAAAATTAACATAAAATCACAAAATTATTTCAAAATAAACTTTTAAACAGAAACTAAACACTTTTAATAATTGACCAGAAATAATGATCTAATTAACACACAAATATTTGATTACCATGCGTCTCTGGCTGCTGAATATATGTATTTTAATATTATATTTGTGATTCCCCTGATGTTCATAACACAAGTGCTTTAAGTGACTTATCTCGGAGTCAGGATTAAAGGAAGTTTATAAAAGAACCAAAGTTACCGAAATCACAGCAGATTAGCAAGTTCAAGTAGCTGTAAGGTTCTCGAATGGACACCACGCACCGGCAAGCACGTAGGACCTCCACTCAGAAGAGAACGGATCACTCAAGATGCAGGCCGTGTATAACCAATGTCCATTAATAGACGTCCTACAATTGATATCAATCGATTACAACAGTTGACATAGAACCATGGGCGCATCGGTCATGGAACCCCAAGACATTTAGGGTATTTTACCCATAAAATTGATGTTACGCATCTTTCTGCCTGACAACTATCTGCGCATTCGATCCGGACGAAGACATCGCCTGTTTGCGCCCCTGCCATGTCGTAATATAGCGCGTGCGCAATCACCTTTATGTCCCATGCACAGGCACTTAACGCACTCATTATGTCTCACTCGGAATTTGACGTATTTGTCGACAACGTCATATCATTAATAATTAAGTTCGATGTAGAATAATTTAATTTTAGTTATTCCATAATAATAAGTATTTAAAAAAATAATTTCTATGCTAATGGCAATCGCAATGCGTAACTTTTTACCAAGAATGTTGCTACGCGTACAAGAACTGTATCATTTGACCTAAAAGCTCAGGTCTGGTACCTAAAGTATCTCTCCGAGTCCCGATATAAAGGGAGACACTAATCTATACTGCTTATATCTAATAGAGAAAATTCAGTTACCCATTTATATTGACTGCTTATGGCATTAAAACTATAACCCGATAATATTAAGCCTAGTTCAATCGCAGGTAGAATATAACCAACTAGATATTAAATTTTTAGTATCTTTAATGTTGGAGCGATCCCAAATTTTAATTATTCTAGATTCTGTTTTGGGAAATTCCTATGGGTGTAATGATCAAACTTTGAAAGTGATAGCCAGTCCTAATTGCTTTAAGGTTAACATTCCTATGGAAATTCAAAAGTAAATGAGTTAGTGATCCGGTTGTTAATTAAGGATAATATAAATGAATTTCCAAAAGAAGAGTCTTGATTGTTCATACATAAATACATATTTTAAATATTAACCAGAATTTTAAATATCACCCGTGCAATGTTAGATTTTTCAAGGCTCCGATAAGAAGTAAATAAATCCATAACGTAGAGATAGATTTATAAAATACTTTAACAATACCAACATTATAAATGCTAGAAAATGCATGATATTCCTACTGCGTTGCGAATCTCGTTGGTAATTTCCTCGCAACGGTAAGTAAGGAATTTCATATAATTCCTTTCAAATGGAACAGCAATCTGTGTCCAGTTTGATTGCTTTCCAAAGCCCTTGTTCGTTAGTTTCGGAATCTATCTAGCGTGTCTTCACGCACGAATCGCCCCTCGCGTCACTATCAATCCTGCAAATAGCACGATTCAAATAAGCCTTTAAAGTTTGGTAGTGCGTTGGTAACAATATACAGTCTACGAACAAAGAACTTTTAGAAATATCAATTAAAAAAACATTTTTTTTCTATTCTTTGTCAAAAAAATCATCGGCTGGATGGATCAATATGATCCAACTAAAATTGATTTTTGTCACTATACCACTCGTAGAAGGGCATGGCCTTCTTAAAAAGGGGGTAATTTGCCTATAATGACCGCACAGGACAGGTCTGGTGGCTAACAGTAAGCTACGCGACGGGAATGCTGATGCTCATCCCTGTTCTGGTTTCATTTGAGTAACGCTGTTTTGGGTAGATTTACCACTATCAGCCAGTTCTAGTACTTCTGTCACTTACAGAGAAGGTGGGGGTTCATTATTATATTATAAAGTCATATTTTTTATATTATAAAGTCAGCAAATAAGCATACAGTCCGCTTGATGATAAACGTGATCGAAGTCTATAGACGCTCATATCATCACAAGGATATCACTAGCGTGTCGCCAACTTTGCGGACTGAAGATACTGAGCTTGGCTTGCCGTAAGTCGACCAATATAAAGTTGCGTTGTTAATAATTTATAATAAGATCCAGAATACGCGCACACGTTAAACTTCAACTTTGTGTGGTCTTCTACAATGATTGTGTGTGATATAGACCGTTTACGATTTTTTAATATTTTATATCATTTCTCACCAAATAGGTAGCCAGAACTTTATATTAAATACTCGTAGAATTCTAATTTTAAATTTACTCAAAAGCATTTTTGTTTTGAAGATCTGGTAATGCATTCGCTTTGTTACCTCGTATGTGTTGTATAGTGTTCCTGAGAAGACTCTAGGTTTACTCATTTGATCGAATAAATCAATTTTAACAGATAACTGTCGTATATAAAGTTCTGTAATGCATATAAACAGAAAATAATTATGTAATATGAAGCACATCTAGGGCTTCAACTTAAACAAAATACAGAATCCAAACCGCGCCGACTTCCCAGCCAATAAATTCCGTTTAAATAGATTTTATGCGACTCAGAAGCTCATATAATATCTGGTATTGACAAACAAATAAAAGATGTCCGCCGCAGGAGCCAGCGGAGCGATTTAACGGTAACGGTTTCTCAGTGGCAGATATCGTAAATATTGATACTTATATTGATATAAGCATAATATTTACGATATATTAAGTATAATATTTATACTAATAATGCTTATTGAGATAAAGTTTTTAACAATCTTGAATATTCTTAGTCACACTATACGTACATGCTAAATCACTTTAAGTTCCTTTTTTAATAGTTGTACAAAAAAATTTAGACACGTTGAGTTTTTATATTAGTTTATTCTGAAAAATCAGCGTTATCCTTCTATGTTACAGATAAAATTTGATACCAGACTCTAAAATGACATTTTTTTCAAGTTTGTAGCAATCGATAAAGAAGAAATAGTTACTTGATGATTTTAGAGGTTAAATGCATTGACAAATTGAATTCAAAATTCAGAATTTTACAAATAAAACCTCTAAAGTAAGTAACAAAGTTTTTCAAGCAGTTAAGAATAAAAAGCCATCCTTAAACATAATAATACATAATAAATACCTTACTAGTCTTTATTATGTATAATTATGTTTAAGGATGATTCGTTTTACGCAGTTACGTTATGTTCGCTCACGTAACAGTAATCTGAGGCTCACATCCGAAGATTAATCACGTATTCATTTCCATTCCGGTAATCACAGGAACGAATGCCAAATCTTATTGTACTCTGTAGTAATAAATACACAAACGTTTACACGCTACGTTATTGCGGCTGTATCTCATATTTCATTTGAGTTGTATTATTTGTGGATTATGATTTAGCTGTGGGATTGTATAGAGAACTATTTAGTAACCCCAAACTGCGTAACCCCAAAGCAACCTGGCGCGTTCGGTGGTGTCTTTATCTTGTGAGCTGATGGTCGTAAGTTCGATAACCAGGCAAGACAAACATTCATCATATAAATAATATTTGTGTTTATTTTATGTATTTGTAATAAAAATGTAATAAGGTATTGTATTTCTGATTCCTCTTTTGCTGTAATACCATAAAAAGTTTTTACAGCGTTTGCTTTAAAAAACTTTTTTGGAATCAGGTAAATTTATGAGATGTGATATTTATAACTATACTTACTGACCCGACAGACGTTGTTTCTCTTAACTATATGCGTATGTTATATACTTCATCATATCAGCTGTTAAAAGTTCACTACTAAATATAGGCCTCTCCAAGTGAGGAAGTTTCTTGCCCATAATTGCCGCACTGGACAAGCGGGTTGGCTATCGCAGAGAGCAGCTTTCGCAACGGGAATGCTACTGCCCATCCCCACCCTATGTTTTGAGCTACCCTGTCTCGGATACCACTATCTGTCAGTTCCGGTACCTTAGTCGCCTCCTACGACACCTGAAGCAGTGGTAGGTACTATTCTTCACTTCCGGTACGTCACGGCTACACAGTTAGTCCTGTCATTACGAAAAAAATATGGCGACTATAAATTGATCAAAACATTACACAGTAAGCAAATATGTATTTAAATCGATTTAGTAGTTTAGATATTCATTCCGGGCATGCAACGTAACACCTAACTTTTATATACAAAGATATTTTTATATACATAGCGGGAATTGGCAACACCATCCTCTCGTGCGAATCTAGGGTTTGCTATTGCGACCACGCCTGCCCAGTAGCAACACAAATGATAAAACTAAAAGAAACCGGGACCATTAGAAAATTAAGCGATTGAGATATGAAATTACCTTATATATAAATTCATTGGTTGTTTATTTATTTCCACATTTCGTCGGTCAATTAAGATTTTATGCACACACATACAAGAAGTCACACACATACACAAAAATTGCATCGAATACTTAATCAGCGAAATAAACATATCTTTTTTCTCGAAAAGATAATATATTGTCAATATATATTACTAGGAAGATTTAAAATGTTTCGACGGTTACACTTTAAATATAGATGGAAATGCTATTTTGGGAATTAGTTCTGGCTGGAAAATTATATCATGCCATAAGTTTAAAAAAATACGCAGAAACCAAGTTGATATTTCGCGCTTTGAAAATCATTATATCATCCGAACTATATTCCACTTGATTTAAACACAAGTCTGATTTAAATTATAATTGATATATAAATAAATATATTTGCGTACAAATAATAACAAAAATACTTTAGACTAAACACGAGTCAAACGGGTCTGAAATAAAAAGATACAAATTTAAAAAAAGTACAATGGGAGGTTATACGCAAAGATCGATCTCTTCCAGACAACCTTTGGATAGAATAAAGAATAAAAAAATAATAAACGACTTTGGGATGTACCTACATGAAAAAAAAAGAATATTCTTGTATAAATATATATCATACAAATATGAAAAATAAATATTACATAATAATAATAGGTCAAATGAACCATACCACAGTCAAACCAAGGAATAATTATAATAACAGGTAATTTTCTTTTTTAAATGAGTACAGGCACTGCGCACATCTGATTTCGGAGTAAAGTGCATTCCATAAACGAACAGTAATAACTGTTTAACAAAAAATAATAACGATATCAGTAAGACTGATAAAATTAAATGAGAAGTTAAATACGTTATAACTTCACAGAACCTTTAAAAATATTTGTAGAAATTTTCAAACGACCTTCACAACTGTTCCATCAAAATGATAACGTACATATTTCCGATAGTTGGAAAAGTGAAATGCAGAATAGTCCGCAAGTTTCACGAGTCGAATTAGTCAGGCGAAAAGTGCGAAGAATCACTTCACTTCTCTCGTGCGGTGCCTGAACTGTTTTATGGGTGAGATAGGGAATGACGTAAATTTATTATTGGACCAAAGTTTCCCATACTACATAATGATCTAAAAAGGTATGTAAGTCTAATTTGTGAACTTATCACGGTTGTGTTAAATGAAAATTTTAATAACTCTGTTATGCGATTGTTCCAATAGAATTAAATAAGGTTTTATACTTTATCACTTAGCCGTGGGGCACCGGCGGAGTAGAATAGTACATCAATATGTACCAGGTATCGTAAGAGGTGACTTTAATAATAAAATTATAGTCAAAAAAGGCCTATATTGCGGAGGTAAATGTCAAAGAGCACAACAGCCATGTTGTGTTCGGTAGTGTTTCTTTCTTGTGAGCCAATGGTCGTGAGTTTCATCCCCACCCAGCAGAAACATAAAATGAATATTTATATTTTTTCTGTCTGGGTGTAATTAAGTATTTTTTTAAGGAATATTCTATGTCACTCTTGGTACGCATAACTGTAATTGCAAAATACCATGTCAACATGTTATTTTACAGCTTATTATAGAAATAAAAAATGAGGAAAAGATTGTAATGCATATAGAATGCTCTCAAAAGAAAAATCTTTTGATTAACCTATCTCAGAGATTAGTCACTTAAAACATGTGTTACGGACATCAGACAACAGAGGAATTATAAGTATGATACTTATATACATATATAACACCCATATTCTCAAGAATAGATAGTCCATTTGTCAAGGAAGCTTTTAAGCTATAGGTATTCTGCAATAATCAATAAGAGCGATGCACCAACAATGATTCCTTCTATTACTCGATATCCATAGCAGAAGTGCTTTAGACAACTTCAAGCTGCTAAATTTCGACCGTCTAGTCGTAAAATGATAACAGATACCATATTCTTATATGCATGTGCATAATCTCTACTAATATTATAAATGCGAAAGTAACTCTGTCTGTCTGTCTGTCTGTTATGCTTTCGCGCTTAAACCTCTAAACCGATTTTGATGAAATTTGACACAGACATTCTTTAGACCCTGAGAAAGGACATAGGTTATTTACTGATTCGAAAAAAGAGTTGTGAGGGGTCGAAAGGGGGGATGAAAAGTTTTATGAAAGTTTCGCTATTTTTAGAGCTAGACACTTGAAACTTATTTTTCAGGCCATTGATTCGATATAAATAAATAAGACATTCAAAGTTTATGTAAGTTATGGTAAAGAGGTATGATACCTAAAAAAACTATTCCACGCGGACGAAGTCGCGGGCACAGCTAGTAAAATATAATCCATGTGACTTTCTGGTAATTTATCTTTGTATATATATGCCTGAGAATTCATAAAATGGTTTAGTATTTTTTTTAGTATACTAGGTTGTTCTTCAAATTGAAGCGGGTGTATACATTGGCTATATATTTGAGTTTCTCTAATAAGGCCTAACAAGGCCTAACATTCTTATAATATATTTGTTTTATATAACTTTTAGAAATATTTTTCACGTGATTCTGAACTGTGAAAAGAATATAATAGGCTACCAGAATATGATATCTATTTTTTTATATTATCAGGCCAGATAACAAATGGAAAAGTAAAACAATTGCTAGAAAACTAAAAAGCAGTTTAGGCAATGTCCTCGACTGGTTACTTACAAGCATGTAGATACTTACTAATATTGCAAACGCGAAAGTATGTAAGTATCGATGTATGTTACTCTTTCACGTCGGAACCGCTGACAATCTTAATAGTCTTCATTAACACGTAGTCTACTTTAATTCCGAAAAAATGTTCACGTGGGATTGACCTTAATAAACATTGAAATTATAATTGGTGTTCCCGCGAACTTAGTTTGAGAAGCAGTGACTTAGATTCAAGACTAATTTCAAGGAATGAAACAGCCTGATCAGGCGGTCGAGTCTGTCATTGATTAATGTTCTGACCTTGTACCGAGTCCATTACAAGTTTAGGGATTCGAATATTTGTTTAACTACCTCCCAACTACTCCCACTTTATTAAAAATTTACATTTAATTCAACACTTTTGTCCAAATCAAATAATGCTCTAGTGGGATAAATATGCATATATATATATATATTTAAGTATTTTCAAGTGATTAATAATTATTAAAGGTAATTTTAAAGGTCGGTGATGATAATTATTCTCAAAAATATTTTAACTAATCAGTTATTATGAGTACACGATATCTTAGCAGAGACAAACAAAATAAGTTATTACAATTTCCAGTGTTGAGACTCGTAGTGTGGTTATGAATTCAGAGTGGTCGAACATGTAAACAAATTAATGACCACGGCAAGGACACAAGTTTATCGAAAAATCTATTACAATGGTGTCTACAATCTAAAGTGGTGTGTACAATCTATACAATTAATATATTACTAGCTAACCCGACATACAGAATGTAAATTGATATATAAACTATCCTATCTCTTAAGTTCGATCAAATCGTACACAACACAGTTAGCAAAAAATGGATTAAAATCTGTTCACTAGCTTAGAAACTTATCTCGGATAAAAATCGCTATAATTTTTTTTTATATAAAAATATTTTTAGTTCGTCTTATGAATTGATGGTCGTGGGTGCTATGCCCATCCAGGACAATTGCTTTTTTGGTGAATATTTGTATTTAGTCTACGTGTGGATGTTAAAATATGCAAAAGATATTTTTGTGATTCCTCTATTGTTTGTTCGGAATATTTAGTTCTAGACAACTTTGGTAGGGTTTAAACTGATAAATTCCAGCGGTTTCGTCGAAAAAAAATAGACACCATATTTATATATGTATGTAAACAACGAAATAAATTCGTGTAACTTTTTGATAATTTGTCTTTGTACATGCTAAATATTTTATTAAATAGTTTCACTATTTTTTTTGAGTTTATAACAAATTAACAAGCAATCAAATCTTAATTCTTTGAAATTAGTTCAAATAAAACTTTAAACATAAATACTTCAAAGACACAGTGTCATAGATTTTTTTTTTGCTTGATAAAATTACAGATACGAAACTAACATGTTTTAAATAATTTTAATGGTTTTTCATAATTTAGGTATGTATGTAAAACCTTTGCTACGATGCTACATTGACATCTGTCATTCTAATCAAGTCAAAATGACATTTGTTATCATAAAATTTAAAAGGGAAAGTGCAAGAATGAAGCCTCACAGGTCAACGCATTATAAAGCAAGTATGTATATATACAACTATTTTTTCATTGAACAAAATAGGAACAAGAAAATATTTTTATCCCGAATTTATTGAACGGTATTTTGTTGTAAGCCGAATAGTTATCGCCTGTTGACGCAAATTCCACTCCCATATTTCAGGGTATCGGAACGATCCCAAGTTTTATGGGTTTTAACACAAAGGGTACACTTCGACCCCTGTTCCTACATTGCGGGTACTTGGACGAATTTAATCATAAGAAAGGTTAGCCCCTTGTTTAATCTTTTAAATCTACCTATTACAATTAATTTCTTCCTAATCAAATCTATCAGCAGAGTACATGAAATATTTTATGTATTTTTTTTTCCCACCAGACCATAGGGACGGGCAAGGTTATTCATTACTAAACGACTCTGTGCCTTATTGTTGGGCTAGGTTAGCCCGATCGGTGTGAGACTGACAACTATTACTTGAGGGCGTCTTTGAAACCGGGGCTCGGCTAGAGTGCTCTTCGTTGAGAATGGGTAATCATCGTTTGCAAGATATTCGTGAGTGAGTCCGATCGTACTAGTGCAGTATTCGCCGACAAACGTGGAGTAATAATAATAATATACTCTTTAAAGTAGAAAATAAAAGTTATAAGTTATAATACAATTGGCCTGATCGCTCAGAGCGATCGCTACCTTTGGAAGAAAATGTGATATAGGGCAGTTTGATTTGTACTGCTATTTTATAAAAATAAAATTACTTTTGCCAATTACATTACCAATTAATACATAAATAAAAATACAACTTAGTTTTATAAAATAAACACGTATATATATATTGATGAATGAATACTGCAGTCTTATGTTTTATCAGTCATTGCCCTATAAAAATAATAACGCGAGTAAAGTGTTTGTGAAAGTCTTCATGACTTAACTTTCAAACACTTTAGTGTTTGTGAGTTAAGTCATGAAGACGGTTACGACTTCACATATTTATTTACCATGCTTAAGAGTATAAATGCGAAATTTTGCCAGTCTGTTTACTACGCTAATACATAGAATAATATAACCTTTGGAAACCGGATCCTTGCAGCTTGTTTTCGAATTGTTTGCATCGCGGTTTATAGATGCTCGTAAAATCACAAGAATATCTAGCGCGTAGCTGACCTTGTGATTTGAAGATATTATTTCACATTACCAGGTAATTTCACTGCCTCTTTCACCGTTAGAACCGGAACACAGCCATGTGAACACTGCTATTTGGCGGTAGAAATAGGTGAGAGTGAGGAACCATGCTGATGACCTTTTGTATGCGGTCTATCTCATGTAACTAATGTAGATCAAAAGAAGCTACTCATTAAATGTATTTGTTAAGGCCGTTGGTTGTTTGACTGTAGCAAAATAAATGTATGTGAAATCTATTAAATTCTGTATACATTTGCTGCTGGACTAATAGGCCTCCCTAGAAAGGGGATTTATTTCCCATAGTAGCCGCACTGGGTTAGCGCTTGGTAATTGCAGACCGTAGCTTCGCAACGAAGATACTGCTGCCCATCACCACCCTGGGTATTTGAGCTACACTGTTACAAATAGATATACCGCCATCAGCTGGTTCTGGTACTATTCGCCTCTTACCGACACCTGGTACAAATGAGAGGTACCATTCTGCTCTATCAATACCCTTTGTGTAACCTTTTTTTATTAAAATAATACCTACTTTAATATGTAGTCTAAGCGGCTTTATAATTTATACACTCTTATTATGTGTATTAATTGAAAACCTGAAATTGATGGTTGTAATTGACCTAATTTCAGGACCGAACAATTATTAGACCGAATAATTGTTTGGTCCCGTAAAAGCAGAAAATGGCGACTTACGGTAAAAAAAGGACAATGGCAACATTTTATAAAAGAACAATTTTATTGACTTGGACATATATAGATATCAAATATAGATAATATTATAATTATAAAGGTATTAATTACGATAACAACAATTTTGAACGGTTATTATTGCTTTATTTTTGTTTAGCATTAGGACACTACACCTTGGTATTTAAGTCCATTCCCCACATAGGACCTAGACTTATGGTTCATATTTAAATAAAATTATTTTCATTTATTTCGTTTCCGTTGCCTAATTTCCTAGTCAATTTATTAGAAAAGAGATTTACGAGAAAACATATTGTTTAGTATTTAATAGCCGAATCTACTAAAATTGTATCTGCAATAGCGCCATCTATTGCTACGACGTCAAACTGAAAGCAACTCATGTTTCAATCCCGAACTTAAAAGGGGCGATTCATTTTACAGACTGCTCATAGATGGCGCTCTACTAGATTTTTAGTTCTTTAGGTATAGGGCTGTAACTAGGTGGCGCTAATCGGAGACACTGGTTGCCCACTTAAACTTATAGATGGCGCTGTCAGTACATATTACTGTTATAAAATCGTACCTTCATTGGAATCACGGGGCGTTGCCTTTTGCCTACGTTTAAATTTAATGTTGAATTTTACCTGTAAATAAAGAAAATACACAATCAGCTATAAGATTCAAAATTTCTTTTGGGCAGTTATGAGATAACTTTTAAAAGACACGCATCAATTTTTATTTTTATTTTCTTTTTTACATCGATATAAATTTTTAGAAGGGCTCAGTCTATATTTCAATATGTTCTATATTCTAAAAGGAACATCGGACTGGCAGTAATATAAGAGGTTTCCTATGAAATTTTTATACTTTCTACACCTTTAGAGCTATAAACATTGGGGTGTATTTTCATAAAAACAGGCAGAATTTATGTGCGAGGGACCCTGTTCCCTTGTAACGGGCTTTTTTACACTCGGCTTGTGCTTTTCCCTATAAAGCGACAAAGTTAATATTAACCCATATAAAATGTTTATTTGCGGAATATGAATTAAATACAAGGTTTCACTATAAAATTGTAATAAAAAATGTGTTTTTTTATGATCGGGCGATCATAATCGCGCGTTATCAAACGAGGACCAGAAATGCTCTTTTTATGATTAAGCACAAACGGTTGGGTTTATTGAGTAATATTTGACTTGTTTAATTGCAGTAAACATAACTTGTGAACTAAAAGTGTTTTTAGAAATGTTAAATACATTATTGATATTATTTGCAAATGATTGTATAGCTCCGGAAACACTAAGACAGAGAAAGAAAAATACTGTTAATAACTACTAATAATAATTGTTATAAAACAGTGCGCGTCGACAAAATCTTAGTCACGTAGTAATTTCATTGGCTCTTACACATTTCAAACTGGTAGAAATATATTAAATTACCTCTGTTAAATAAACGAGACTATTATAAATAAATTATAAACAAACAAGATCACAATAGTTTTGGAATCTAATATTAAGATTTGATGAAGGTTTAACAATACAATAATTCGACTTCAAATTCCAACGGTATACAATTAACTACATTAGGTCTAATGTAATTAGGAGCCTTCATATATAATTTTAACCTTTTCGATTGTTTTCGACCTTTAGTTAAGCAAAAGTTATGTAAAGCGATAATATTATGTTGATTACCTATGCAAAGTCAGTTGTGCCAAAGGTCATTAAGATAATCGACGCGAAAAGTAGGTACAAATTCCCATACTAGATTGAGCAAATAAATATAAACATAAGCTAGACATCAGTTAGGTAACATTTTTGCGCACCCATAAACTCTTTACAACAGTTTCGTACGAGATTTTTTGTTAAGGAAACCTTTTTGTTTCGTTGGAATCTCGAAGTTTCAAGGCGAAGTTGAATAACTAACTTTACTGTATTACTTTCTAAGGCTGTACACTGTTGAAATCGCCATGTTGACGGCGAGGTCACAATTACGGCACCATTTTCTTATAAAAGTGCAATACTGCAAAAGTGAGTTGTTTTCTTCGAGAAAAACTTGCAGAACCATATTGTTTCGAAGCAGATATATTTATATAGCATTCCTTGCCGACCATCTTATTTCAACGTTACCAGAGAGATTTTCCGCCGAGTTCCCTTTGCCATGGGAATACAGGAATAAATTATCCCTTATATTATTGCCGTAAGGTACGGGGAGAGTAGAATGGTACTTGCTACCTACTGCACTAGATTTAGATTAGGTATATTATCACTAGAAAACCATTAGAAAAAAGGACAGACGGAAGTAAACCGATTGTGTTCAAATAACACCTACTAGTTGGTACATTGGAACCTACACCGGCGTTGGCACTAACAATCGATATGTTGTTAGTATCTATTGACTATTTATATGGCTCTTTTGTATCCTGCTATTTAGCATTCTGTTTAATTTGTAAATAGTAGTCAAATATGCTGTCTTATTCTCATCGCTGAAAGTATCTTCAGCTAGAACGTGGACCCATTGAAACAGTTCCTATTATTTTATTCAGGCGAGAGAATCTTTGTATTTGCAGTCCTTTCAATTCCTTGCAGTTCAACAGCTAGGTTATTTATGTACTAATATTTGATCTGGCTTGATCATTTTTCACTTTTATTTGACTCCATTTCCATATATATCTATTATTTGTGGTAATAGATATGTAAATCTTATAATCTAATCTAATATGTTTGACATAGCTCTCATTATTTTACATTGAAAGCTTTCAAGGGTTTCGAGATCTTCTATTGTCGGGAGGTACCTGAAGAGTAGAATAGTACCTCCCCCTGTACCAGGTGTCGTAAGAGGTGACTAAGGTGCCAAAATGGACAGATGAATGTTTTTAGCCTGCATCAGAGATGAGTTGTCAAGAAATTATAATTATAATACTGAAATACATAGTCAAGACTTAGGCACAGAACAACATATGTTAATCTCATAAATCTGTAGATTGGGAGGTCCCATGGTGCAGTCGGCAGTATTAATAAATATCAAATATAGATCATAAATTTTTATAACATCTCCATAGATTGATACCCTGACTACTGACCGGATTCCTTGATAAGTCTCTTAAAACACTTGTGTTATGTACATCAGACGATAGAAGAATCATATATATACTACTTAAATACAAACATGCACATAATAAACATAAATATAATTATATAAATATTTCTCCCAGGTTAGGATCGAACCCACGACCTTTGGCACACAAGACCATCTGCGCTATCGGGCCCATTAATAGGTAGTCCTATATTATGCGCGCGAAAGGTCGTGGGTCGATTCTACCCCAGGGCAGACATTTCTGTATTGTATTTAAAATTCCTCTGACATACGTGTTTTAAGTTATTTCTCTCAGTCACGTCAACATATTTAATATGCAAATTTATTTATTACTAGATACTCCCGACTGTGTCGCAGGGTATTTAAATATCTGGCACCTACTGATTCTGTTAACGCAACCTTAGTCACAAATTATCCTTTCTAATTTCACCTTTTTTTTGCAGCATCTTTTTTGGTGGCTCGCGTCATAAACCTGCTGTAATTTTAGTTAAAAAACTCTCTAGTCTAGTGCCGGCAGACTAGTATTGAAGTAGTTCTCTGAATTATCTATCTGTTTAAATGACATTATAAGGTTGTCGGTCATTAGTCATTTGCGTAAAATGTTATAAACAAATCTATACTCATAAATTGTTTTTTTTTCTTTTGACGATTTGAAACTGCCTATGATAGTCCTATTTAATTTAACATATTTGATTTTGACCATTGCCGGATTTAATAATAAGCTTTTATCGTATACAGACAGCAAGCAGTGTCATTTTTATTATATTTAACATTGAGATTAATAAAAATAGAATTGATCATAAAAAAGCGTCATAATAGAAATATAAGTCAATTCAACAAACAAGATAAATTGTTTATACTTACATTATAAATAGGAAATATTTAATTATTTGTTGTTATGGTTGAAATCACAATCTACTACACCGATTGTAAAAAAAATATTTTACCATTAGACAGCTACTTCTTCACCATGTAAAATAAGCTATGTTAGATTTTGAAAAGATAATATTATTACATTAAAAGTCCACTGTTGGACATAGGCCTCCCCAAGAAAGGGAGTATGTTCCCATAATTGCCACGCTGGGCAAGCGTGTTGGCAATCGTAGAGCGTAGCTTTTGCAAGAAAGCGCTGCTCATCTCCGCCCTGGACATTTGAGCTGACTTTTTTACATTGATATACCGCCATCTGCCGGTTCTGGTACCTTAGTTTTCTCTTACGACACCTGGTACAGGGGAGGTACTATTCTACTCTGCCGGTACCTCACGGCACAAAAATAAATCCCTATGTAAACAGAATCTGTAATACTTTGTACGTTTGTAACAAATAAACTTAGAAATTACTGAATTCATTTCAAACACTCTTTCATGAATAGAAAATTTTATTATTAGCAAATGATAAGGATAGGACACTGTTTCCAAATTGTCATGAGCAAGAGAATTACGTGAGTGGAACAAGTAATTACTAGTAAGAAATATTTTTAATTCAATACTTTTAAAAATAAAATCTATAATAAGAAACTTTCGTCTCAGTGAACCCTTATGCTTTTACTTTCACTACAAAATCCACAAAGGCCATTGTTCTATGAATATCTACGACTCAGAAGTAATCTCCTATGCAAGTAATTATAATACCACAAAGCGCTTTGAGACGGCGCCGTTGCACATTATTATGACGTCGGTAGATACATACAAGAAAGTTAAAAGAGTCTGCATATTAATAATAATTGTACGAGGTTCATTTAACAATTGCATTTTTATATTAAACGTTTCATTGCCTTTGAGTATCAGAATACAATAATACGTCTCTCTGTACCAGATGACCCAAGAGACGAACCGACAGATGGCGGTATATCTAACTGAAACAGTGCAGTTCAAATACAACTTAGTGGCCAAATGTTCACTGCTGGTCAAAGGGGAAGAAAGGGGGAATTTGCCGCGCTTGGCAATCGCAGAGCGTACCTTCGGAAATGCTGCTCCCCAGTCCCGATCTGTTGCATTTGAGCTACACTACTTCGAGTGTTTGCTTCACCATCCATCAATTTCGATACTTCAATCGTCTATTACGACATCTGATACAAAAAGAGAAACCCCATAAAAAATTTAATATGTATTCTATTTACATTTATATTAGTGTTCTACCAAACTAGCAGAATCAAGCGCAGAACAGAATATCAAATGGAAAATGCGGTACCATCTTAAGAGATAACTAACTCTTGTCAAGCAAATTGCATGTTCTTGTATTACTCGAAGCAGAAGCCACAGTTAAATTTACCGTTATCTTCATACAGGCCATATAAATAAGATGGAGAAATAATAGGAAATATTTTATTGAGGTTCTAATTCATCTGAACAAACACTGAAAGTCAATAGAAATACTATTATGGAAGAGAAGTTTGGTAAGACGGACCTTCGTCCCAAGTGTGTTTTAGTAGGCTTTCTCGCATCCTTATGGGGATCTCACGGGTTATTAATAATTCGCATCAAAAATATGACTAAAGCCTTTGTTACGAAATTCAATAACAAGAGATATTATAGCGGATGATTTGCTATGCAATTTTGATATTTATTGCCCGATGTATTGAGATCAGACGGGCGTGACTGGTTGTGGTTTTATTTCGTACGCGAAAGGTCGTGGGTTCGATTTCCAACCAGGACAAATGTTTATATGGTGATATTTGTGTTTGTTCTGTGTCCAGGTATTGAACATATTTATTTAGGTATTATTTGTACTTCCTCTATTGTCCGATATTCGTAACACTAGTGCAGGCGACTTATCTCGGAATCAGGTCAATAAATGAGATATTGTGTGAAATTATTATTGATTCAACTATTCTTGACGAAGCCGATAAACTAACATGCGGTCCATGATAGTAAGCGGCACTGCAGCCTATCGAATGGTCACAAAGAGATCACTAGCGCGTTGCCAGTATTGTCACTTGAAGGCAATTGCACTGCCTCTCTCATCCTTCAAACCGAAATACAGCAATTGAAACACTGCTGGTAGACGGTAAAAATAAGAAATATGTGGTATTAACACAGGCAATATTTGCATGAAGTCTATAGTAAAATTGACTAGTAGGAAGACTATTTTTTTAGGAGTCATCGATGATTAATTAATAAAAACATTGGTCATACAAAACATGTAACGGACATAGAATATAAACACAAATGTCTATCACATAAATATTTATCCTAGGTAGGGATCGAATCCATGACCCATAAGATAGGAACACTACCAAATGCGTCATCGGGCCTGACATAAACAACATATTTTTTTTTTATGTAGAGGGCAGGTTTCTTTGATAAATATTTAAATATCGGTTTAGTTTTTGTTAAGGATTTTTTTATCAGTTAAATAGTAGTATAGATTCAAGTCTGACAACTATAATCATGACCTTTTATATATAAGACAGATTCCGTGACATAAAGCCCCTTACATACACCAAATATCGATTTAACTTTATTTCATCCGAACAATTTTGAATTAGACCTTTTGATTTATCAAGGGAATCAAATTCGATTATAACCCTATGTTTTATGACACGGAACTAACTCATTGTTGATCCTCAATTTAACTTTTAGAATAATAAACTTTAAAGGGAAAATTGGCTTACAAAAGTTATTTAAAAGGGTCGACGAATCAATCTGCTAACGTTATTTCAGCTCGTACTTCAATTACTATATGTAAATTATAATATTGTATATTGATGTTCTATTATGAAAATAGCTTTTCGTCCACATTGACTTTGATTTTTATAGTGTTATTTGAGATATCTTGTATTTTAGAATCTAATATCCTTTGATCTCTGACGGCAGAACAACCACTGAGCAAAAGTTATTCATGAAGAAAAAAATGCTACAGGAGATGCACATTTTTATAAATTTATATTTTTTATTTCACTAAAAACAAGCGTTTAGTCCACGTGATAGTAAGCGTCACAGGAGCCTATAGACGCTTGTAACATCACAAGCGCATTGCCAACCTTGTGACGCGAAGATATTATATATCATTATTCAGTAATTTCACTGCCTCTCTCACCCTTGCAACAACACCCTTGCAGACACTGCTATTTGACGGTAGAAATAGATGAGAGTGAGGTGCCAATGCCGACGACTTGTATAAAGTTTTATTGGCATTCTTCACTTCTAAACAACGTTTTAGTAAATACGAAACAATTCCGATGTAGAGAAAAAAATACATGGTATAGCCATACAATTTTACATGCTAAAAAATTTCAGAGATGACTCTTGAATTCCTTAAACCACCACTATGCAAAGTGTAACATTGATTGATTGGAAATAAATCTATAACATTTTATCCATACATATTATCTATAACAATTCCAGACTAAAAACATTCAGACCTGTCCTGGTATTCTAATTAAATAATGAAAGAACTCTATACGTACTTACAGTATTGTTCATTATATACGTTGGTTATAATATAATAGTTTAATAGTAAGTTTCTTACGAAATCCTACACAAAACAATAGCCAACTTTCGAAATCGGTAGACTTCATCATTATCATCATAGTAGCCATAAAACGTAAACAAGCTGGACATAAGCCTTCCGAAAAAAGGGGGGTTTGCCCACTATTACCGCGCTGGGCAAACTTTGTTGCAATTGCAGAGCGTAGCTTTCGGAAATTCTGATGCACTTTACCAACTCTATTGCGTTAGAGTGCATCATGCTTCAGCATGTTTCGGTACCTTAGTCACCTCTTAGGACACCCAGTACATACAATGACAGTACTATTCTTCTCTGCCGTTACCCTACGGTCAAATATATTCCAATGAACATCATATTATATTTTGTTTATAGATAATACATACACTATCAACTCAAACTAATCAAACATCCCATTTCATATTGAACAACTGTATAAACTGTGCTTTAATGCTCAGGGCGGAGGCTTTCAGCACGTCCATCCAATCAGACAGCCGGATATTGGGTTGAATCTAATGGCAGTTAGCGGGCCTGCGATATCAACGCATTGGAATTGCCACAGACTATAGACCAAACAGTATGAGAATTGCGATGAACATTAATTTCTTTAGCTTCAATACTTTTACTAAATAACCATTTGTATGTTCAAATAAAAATCACTAATGTTTTCTATTTATTTATGTTATTTGACTCGTTTTAATATTTATTTTACAATTTTTTATTAGATTAAGCCGACAAACAAGCATGTGAACCATGTGATAGACGGCAACGCCACTTATAAATGATCGTATCAACGAGAGTATAACTAAAGAATCTTGTGCCTTAAAGACATTGTATCACATTTCCCAGTAATTTTACGCCTTTATTACCTTTTAATCCAGAATACAGCAATGAAAAAACTGATGTTTGATAAGAGTGAGACCGATGCAGAGAACTTAAACTACTTCTATTTGCCTTTTTAATTAGAAAATCCCACATGGATGATCAATTACAAATTAAGTTCTTATACAATACTGCTTTGTTGACATTGACTAACTCTCTTTTTTCATTACAACTCTAGTTCAGTCAGAACTAACAGCGGCACACCGCAATTAAAATATAGGAAACCAAGTCTAGCTTAGGTCAAGAGATAAAGTTAAATCTGTCTTTGGACCCGCGGCTAAATTACTCTGAAACTAAATATTAGGAGTAGGAAGATAAGTTCGGAGCTCCTTCCATTACACACGTGTGAGTTAAACAGCAATTAAATTAATTAACTGTGAAGATTGCCACATGTCATAAGCTAAGCGAAGTCTGTATGGAAAACGACACAGAGTAGAAACTAAACGTAATACAATGACATAAACAGCATACGATTGCAATTTAAAATTAGATTTATGTTCGCACATCCAATCAAATTGCGCAATGAATCGAATCTAATGGATAACTAGTTTCAGTTTTCATCAATGCATTTACGGAAAGTACTGAAGCCATTTTTAAATATTGATGATTGATTACAAAAGCTTTAGCTATAAATGTGTAATATATTATTGAAGATAGTTAATAGTATGTCTAAATTGAATTTATTGAAATAAAATCAATTGAAAAAAAATATCATTGTCAGAATGATCTTTGATTTAATGTACATAAAATTATTTTTCCGTATAAAATCTTTAGTTTGGTTCATCTTTGAATCATAAAGAGTAACAACGTCTATGCTTTACTTACGTTGTTTCGAATCTTCCATGCAAACTAGATAACACAAATAAGGCAGGGCATAAAACATTAATTTAACTCATCATTTCATACAGCTAAAAAGATACCCACCGGGAAGTGTCGGCAGACTAGAATAATACTTCCCCCTGTACCAGGTAACGTACCGAGGCGACTTCAGTACTAGAACCGGTAGATGGCGGTATATACGAAAGCTGTGCTCTGCGATTGCCAACATGCTTGACCAACGCGGCAATAATGGGCAAAGTTCCCCCGTTATTGGATAGACCTATTTCTAGCAGTGGACTGCCAATGGCTGGTGTAAATATGAAAAATATAATAACTAAATGAACCAGATATACTATTAAATATTGGAGAAATATTTTGCTTAATAAAAAACGAAAATGCAACTTGCAATTTTATGAAACTAAAATTAGAATTCTATCGTTTTTTTTTAGAATTCATTATAAAAATCAAAGAAGTTATGAATAAAACATATTCCAAATTCGAGTATTAGATAAAATAGGCTTTGGCACGATTTTTAGTTGAGATTCCAATCATACACAAATATATGCTCCATGCTTAAAAATATATTACTGAAACATAAGCAAATTAACTAGCACGCATTTCACGCCTTCTTCAAAAACCGCATGTATGGCCATGTACATAATATAATAATAATACATTCTACAGATTCTATATACTTTTAAATACAGCAAAACAAAGATTTAATCCTCATACTAAGCTTGTGGTTTAAAATGTTGCCTTCCCTCAGCATGCCATAAAACCATGCTTTCGTCGCCTTTTTATTCCACCATTTACACCATTTGTCCCTAAATCGCTTGCCGTCATTTCGTCCTTGATTTCACCAAGGGAAGCAGTAATTGGATACCTCCGTCATATCGCTCTGATTTTTCCTAAATTCCTTGTGGGTGCCAACGTTTTGGCAACGTTCCATTATTGTTTGGGGGGAAATGCCAAATTCTGACTAAGGTCACCAATACATTTGCTTGTACTAGATGAATCTTTTATCTTTGTCTTCGGGTAAGTTTTATTGGATTTGGAGATTACATCTTTTCGCATCTTTACATGTATTTTATTTGGGCTAGAGTTTCATATAATCTATTATTTTTATCAGTTTGATTGTTCTTAAAAGCTGCTGTTCAAATTCAAGTTACTTCTTCCTTCGAAATGTATTGCATACGTTGGTATTTGCTGAATCATGATTCAACTCAACTCTTTGCGTTGTATTGTTGTCTGTATACTCTTATTTGAGTCAATATTGAAAGGCGTATTGTGAAAAGCCAATCTTCGTCCGTGTATCTCTTAGTACAAAATACCGAACGATAGTCGGTTACACATAAAACGAACAGATTATTTGAAGTAGCTTATGAAAATAGCAAATTGTTATATTCAATGTATAAGGAAGCTAATGTACATGTCGGACATAAGCGACAAAGTATTGAAGATTTTAGATATTTCCTTCAAAGGTCAAGAACATTATTCCTATTACATATTTCTTTGAAAAAGCTGCTTTTTTAACCTGCTGAAGTAGATATTAAATTTTAAACAACAGCTGGATGATATGCAACAAGAAAGCATAGTTGAAACAACGCCGAAAATGTGCCGGCGGGACGGACATGACGTGTGAATCCGCTGCATTGGCAGCCCTTGTTGAGGCTTCATACCGAACAAACGATGCAGCTTCTATTGAAATCGAAGGAAAGTTTGAGCGAAATTTTTTTCATGGGTATCAAAGTTTGATTTAGCAATGTTGACTGCTAGCAAATATGTTAAGGAAAAAAAAGCACATACTAAGGTGGTGTGTTAATCGAAACTGACTGATTTATAAGTTTGTGTGTTAAGTTACATCATAAATATATAAGAAGATTGATCCACCAGTGACAGTATATAATGTGAAATATGCAACCACATACTATAGGTTTTGGACTGGACTTGCAAGAGCCCTAGCCGACAGTAGCAAAAAATGTAAAAAAGGCGTTAACTTGTAAAAACCTATCCAAACTATATTTTCACCTAGAAGTAAAATATGTTTTTTATAATGGTATTGTGTACTAGATTTTTATTAAGTTAAGTTTACTCGTCACATATGGTAGTGAATATTGTGTATGGCAGAAGAAGCATGCAAGTAGAATAAATGCTGTTAAAATAAAATTACTTCAGTGTAAGTTTGAGAGTTTCAAACTTCTCTCAAACTCACACCAAACATATTTCGAAATGATCTCATCTCAACAGCATTTATTATATCCTACATACACGTTAAAAAATAGTGTGATAAAATATCAATATGGTGTAAAAGATAATATGATGTAAAAGATAATGTAGTAACAATTAAGAAACGAATGTTCAGATGGTTTGGACATGTAGAATTGATGGATGAAAGTATAATGACTGTACAAATATACAGAGTGGTAAGGAATGAAAGAGTTCGTATAGGACGACCTAGGCAACCATACCTTAACCAAACAGGAAAGGTATTAGAGAAGGGCGAGGCCAGAAGTACCAATAATAAACGAGCGTACCTATATGAAAGAACTAATCCGAGTAAGGGAAGAGATGGCAAGATCGTAGTAAGTAGTCATAGAATCTACCCCCACCCAGGACAAATATTTATGTAATGATATTTGTGATTGTTTTGTGTCTGGTTATTTAATGTAAGAATTATATTATTGATTCGCTTTTTGTGTGATGTACTGTGAATCAACTTATTTATGCAATTTATATTACTCAGTGGACTTAGGACTTTGAAAACAGAAATATCGATGCCAATTAGCGTATAAATATTTATTTATTTATTTAAATTTGTTGCACAAAAAGTTACAAAATGTACAAATGCCGGAGTTAATGACACATGGCATTATCTCCCAGTCAACCATTACACAAAACAGAAAAAAATATATATAGAGTGGTGCAGACAATATATATACAAAATAGATAAACGTGACATACATATTTGTATAATGTAAAATAACGTACATCAGAAATAGGGTTATAAAGTTAGAGAAAAATCATCAGTAAATAAAGTACCGAGACAGCGTTTCGGGACAAAATTAAATATTGTAACCAATGTATATTTAAGTATTAAATTAAGTTGAATCAAGACATAATGTATAATATGAAAATGACGGACCGACCGCGTGTAGCGGCCATTGCTTTCTGTCTATCACGTTTGTTGTGGCTTTACGGCGAACAAATGATGACGCGTCCATTGTTGTAGGCTCTGCGCGCTGAATAAGCCTTTATGCGTATTTATCAACCTACCTAGAAGTACCTATCTACACAAAACAAACAGGAACAGAAGTCGATCTACATTACAAGTGGGCTCGAACGACATACACATAACAGACACGATATCTTGGACCGGTGGAGATCAGTGGGAGTACGAGACATCTCAAACATTGGCCTGACTATTTCGTAAGACGCTTAAAGCACTTGTGTTACGGACGCCAGACAACAGAGGAATCACAAATGTACTACTTAAATTTAACACCTAGATACAGCAAAAAACACAAATATCATCGGAGAATCGGACCCACGACTTCTGGTGGACAAGATAGGATCACTACCATCGGTGCCATCAGGTTCGTCATCATAAATCGAAATAGTTCAGTTATTATTGGTTTGTATAAGAATTTGTCTTTTTTCATTCTCAAAAATAAATTTAAGAACTAGATACCAGAACCATTTTAGATTTTGGTGCATACGCCAAAGTCAGACAGCCGCAGCGCAAATGCCTGTAGTATGAAAAGTGATAGACACACATGTGTATCGCAAGTCGATGCTTATTTTACTTAGTTCGCCTCGTACTGAGCTTACCAGCCTACCTTTACTAGAAAGCGCAAGTCAATGCTTATTGATATAACGCAAGTGGCCCTAGGATTTCATGTATGAGTGTCTTGGCAAATTTCGATATTCCGAAACGATTATACTAAAGTAAAGTAAATAGTTTTGACCCGATACTTTAGGCGCGATGTCGCATTCAGTTATTTTCCTTTCAGTTGTGGGTTTGAACCCAACTCAAGAATAATATTTATGTATTTAAATTATTTATATTTGCTCCGTGTCTAAGTCATATACTCGTATATGTATTTCGTATATTTGTTCTCCAATTTCCGTACAAAAATGTTTAAAGCGTCTTATCTCGGTAGATTCAACTTAAAAGATAATGGTGTGAATTTATTTATATTGCGGGGATGTATAAATTGATGCTTGGTGATCAATTAGCAACTGTTGATTTGTCAGCTAAGTAGCAGTAAATAGTCCCTATGTTCGAGTTCTTTTTCTAGTGTTTCTAGATTATTTTTAATATATCTAACTAGCAGTGCCCGTAGCTACGTTCGTTTGCGTAGAATAGTGACTTAAGGAGGTATTTTAGCCTTCCTCAATAAAGGGATTATTCAAAACTGAAATAATTTTTTAAATCGGACTAGCTGTTCCTAAGATTAGCACATTTAAACAAACAAACTCTTCAGATTTATAATATTAGTATAGATTGCAGGCGACATTGCAGCTCTAATGCTCGTATTAATACAATGAGTTGTGACTTGAAGATAATATGACACATTATTACCCAGTAATATCATTGCCTTTTTCACCCGTCCAAACCAGAACACAAAAATGCGAACAGTCTGCTGCTTGGTAGAAATCAAGTACCGACGACTTTCGTATAAGGTCTACCTCGATATCTACAGCAGTAGTTTTAGTTTTGAGTCTTTTGAAATGAGTAAAACTCACTTATGATATACCTCACTTGCATATTCATTTACTTTTATTTGTTGTACGAGTACAATGTGATTTCGTGATTGAAAATCTGAAGAGATTTTTAATAAAAAAGAGAGAGGGAGAGAGGCAACACCCCGGTCACTTTAACAAGAAAAGAAAGACAAATGAGTATTTTATCTCCATTCCCGTCATTAAGCCCGCGGCCACGGTATGCTAAACAAAGCCATTTGACGATGATGGATGAATCAACTAGCGAGAGTACCAGTCAGGAATAACGATACAAATTGGGAAAAATTGGTGTACAAATACCACACCGTTTTGATTGCTTTCTGTTTATGACCTACGAATTTCTAATTTGTATGTCAAATCGAATGTCTTCGATAAATCGTAATTGGCAACAAATCTTAATCAAATCTAACAATTGCACTCGGCCAACTTGAACTTCTTACGTGTGCATGTTTTGCGCGGATTGACAGATGTTATCAGGACAACTTTCATCCCTGAATTATTGGAAAAAATAACTAGTAGTAATATATTTACAACGGCAGTTTCTTAAGGCTTTTGATAAAGAACTTTCCTGATGAATTTCAATAAAAAACTCAAAAATTAACAAAAATTCTTTCTTAGCGCTCTCCTACGTTATAAAAAATCTTAATACAAAGATTTAGCATACCAATGATTGTTACTTTTATGCTATACATGTATTTCTATATATATATATATATATATATAAGGATAAGATTACTAAAAGACTGACAAATCAACGAAGGGTCTAAAATATAAGGGTTAGAAACTTAAAATTTTACACAGGAGTTTCTTTTATAACGTGGGAAAGCAATAAAGAAAAGGTTTTTAAAAATTCATCACTTAAAGGAGTTAAACGAGGCTGCAAAGATAGTATGAATTTTTCTAATTGAAATACAGTTTGAAGGTTCTTTATTAAAAGCCTTAAACTATTTAGTTATCTGTAAGTCGGATCAAGGTATAAGGTTAATGTAAATGAATTTTTATTTTAAAATGAGAATCAATATAGAAGCACCGAACTACATACAATATCTGAGTGTATTCTCTGAAATTTGAAAGACAGTTCAATATACCATGTTAGAATGCACGGACGCAATCACTCGTGAAGACAGAATGCGAGATTGGATCGGACTTTAGGCGAGCGGCCGAGCGTCGATCGCCGACGTGCGAGAATAGCCGGGACGTGATCGAGAGCCCGACTCGATACCACGACACTTCATAGCACAATTTGGAATGAATCAAGACCAGTCATCCAGGGTTAACAGTATCATCAAATAAAACACTACCAATAATTAAAATATTTTCACTTTAGCATCTCTTTGTTCATAAGCCTTGAGCTATTAATAATGATTATTAAGAATGTTAAACATACGTAAAAACACAATTTGTTTGATAATAGAGTTGGGTAACTTTAAACTATTAGGGAAACTTTGTCAAAATGAAATCATTCGTTTTCGTAGACTATAAAAAGAATTCGGTCAAATTTCAGTTTTCATGATGAATCTGAACCATTATTTTAACGATTATCTTATTGAGTTTTATATAAAAAAAAAGCAAAAATCAATTTGAAACCGATTGACTGTAACAATAATCTTTGAAAAAAATATAGAATTCTTTCCAGGAATGAAGCAGCGATTGGAACACTACTGAAGGGAGCTAAATTCCCCACGCAACCGATCACGCCATGTAGTCGTGTGTATTCTTTACACATTCGTTGCTTAATATCGCCGTGGTGAGCCGGCAGAGTAGAATATAACATTATCCTGTACCAGATGTTGGAAGAGGAAACTGAGTTAGCAAAAAAAAAAACAGATGGCGTAGCGTTTCACATAATGTTGGACCTCACACAAAAAGTCTCCTGTATTTGTATATATATTTGATACCTCACTCTCACCCATTTCAATCGCAAAAGCAGTGTTCGTAATGCTGTGTTTCGCTTTGAGGAAGAGAGTCTTCCTAAAAGGTTCGTCGGCTGGGTTGGAGAGTCAATGAAATTTCTAGATAATGTGACATGATATATTCAAGTCACAAAGCTAGCAAAGCGAGTGATTTCCTGGTGATTTTATCAACGTCCATTGCCTGCGATGACGTTTACTATCAAGCGGTCTGTGTGCTTGTTTGCCGATATGGTCTCATATAAAAAAAGGTTTTTGTAGACAATATTATGTTTGAATATTGTGTTTTCTCTTCCAAAACACGAGTTAGTTTCAGACAGGTAAACGGTCAAGTAACGATCACTCGATGCGCTAGAATACGAGACGTGATTCAGCAATTTGGAATTAATTAGATTTTGCCAAAATATTAATTAGCAATATAGTTTACTTTGCATATAATATCATGCAAATTATTTAAATACAAGCGTGGTTGGCTTTGACTGAATGGGCTCTAATTAACATACTGTCTGTCGAATAGCATCTGTGATAGTACATATCAAACTAAACTGTAATGGAAGAGAAATAGACGTAAATGTATTTTGCTATATATAATTACTGGATTGGGCTAGCTTGATGGTAATTGTAGAGCTTAAGTTCGCGAATGAATGCAGCTAACCATCTAGGATCTTTGTTGCATTTGACAAATGCAGTTTTACCTTATACGCGTCTTAAGACATTGTAACTTACAACGTGAAACACGCTCTTTTTTATTAAAGTAGAGACATTACACACTGCTGGTGATGATATATTTTGTATTATTTAGTATTATGATTAAAATCCTTTTATATTTACCGGATACCAGCTAAAGTACATAATGCATTAAGTCTTTATATAACAATTTAAATTAACACTGTGTTCTTCTATAAATGCTGACAACCCTGATCCCAGCCGATTTCCCTTATCCACTTCAGATTTTTATTTACCTATAGAAAATCTATTGTAAATGCAGTTTGTACCGTGACCTAGTTCAGAACTTTCGAGGTAACATCTCGATATGCAATTCACGTCAGTATTGTGGTATAACGATTGCAGAGCTTGATTACTTTCTGAGCGTTCTTATTTTGCTATCGTACTCGTATATCAAGCGTTCTTTTTTATTTTGTTTCTTTTGAATTTCGACGTAACTCGGGTTATTTTTTCATTCGTCATTAGTGGGGATTGAATAGCTTCACGAAATAACTTGGAATTTGAGATGCATGAATTAGAAATTGCATTTTCAAGTGCGATGGACATAGTTCCTGTTATTTAGAATGTTTTACTATATATATATCAACAGATAGCAGTATTTTTATCCGAAATAAACTCAAGTGAAAAAGGGCGGGGATGGGCAGAAGCATTACCACCGTGAAGTTACCCTCTGCGACTACGTTCTTGAGTTACCCTCTTGCCCAGCGCTCCAATTATGTACAAAGGTTCCCCTGTTTTGGGAGGCCTATGTCCGCCATACAAAATTTATGATATATATATAAAACTTTCATTGGTACTTTCATTTTCTATGAACACATAATATGTAAATTTTGATGACTTCATCCTTACAGTAATGCTGTAATAACACTCACTATCAAGCGGACTGTATGATTGTTTTTCCATTTGACATAATAAAGGAAAAATGATTTCTAACGAAAACTATTGAAAATCTATACTGAAACTGTCCAATATTTGTTTGATGTAAAAGATAGAAATAAGTAACATTTCAACAAGTGCTCAAATGCATTTACATCAATTAGATAGGTAAATAAGCGTCTTATATCGTTTCAAAGTAGTTTGTATGTATATATATATATATATGTATATATATATATATATTAAGGAATGCATTAAATACAGTATTGTACATAATACCATATCTAAACAATACGTTTGACAGGTGCCAGGAGATATATAACAGCACAATAGCCTGCAGTTGGGCTTGATATGAAATATTAGAAATGTAATACACCAAATAAATTAAGCTGCTCATTCTGTGTTGTTTTGGTCGCGTTAATTCCAAGTATACTTTAACCATACAATGTATACATTTGTCAGTTGTTTATTTATTACTATATTAGTAAAGAACCATAACTCATAAAAATGTTGTAAAAATTATTTCAAATAGAGAACTTCATATGTATCGTGTGAGTTTGAGAGATAGATTCAAGAATAGTGTAATAAGAGGTCGATGTGGTGTAAAAGATGATGTTGTGTCAACAATAGAGAAAGAAATGTTACGATGGTTTGGGTATGTAAAAAGGATGCATGAATGTAGAATGACTGCACAAATATATAGAGCAGAAGTGAATGGAAGGGTTGGTATAGGATGACCGAGGCGAATATATCTTAACGAGAAGAGATATTACAGTAGTACCAAGAATAAACGAACGTGTATGAAAGGAATAATTCGAGTTAGGGAAGCAAGAGAGCTATGCCAAGATCGTAACAAGTGGAGATCCATAGTCTCTGCCTACCCCGATCAGACACAGGCGTGATATAAGTATGTATGTATGTGAGTGTAATGTGTCATCCAAACAGCTTGTAATAGTTATTTTAATTAATTTGAAATATGTCTAGTGCATATTTTATAAAAGTAATAGCTTTTTTATTTGGGGTAACGGAAGAGTAATACTTCCCCTGTATCAGGTGTCGTAAGAGGCGAAAAAGATACCAGAACCGACAGATGGCGTTCGATAGCGTGACGATGGCCATCCGAAATAGTGTAGCTAAAATGTACAGAGCAGGGATGGGCAGCAGCATCCCCGTTGTGAAAATTATGCTCTACGAGTGGTAACACGCTTGCCCGGTGCGGCATTTATGGAGAGGCCTATCTTGCGGAAGGCCTATGACCAGCAGTGGACTTGTAATGGCTGATGTGATGAATAGCTTCTAAAACTTTTTTTTGTACATTAACTTTAACTGTGTTAAAATTTACGTTCAGATGTTCACGTTAGTTCCTGAAAAAGCGGAACAATTTTTTTACATCGCCTAGCAATAATAATATATGAATCAAAGTTGTGATGGTAAATACACTAAAGCTGTATTTTATACTAAAAAAAAACTTTATTTGATACTAAAATTGCCCGCTAAGTAGAATAGTACCTCCCCCTGTATCTGGTGTCGTAAGAGGCGACTACGGTGCCAGAACCGGCAGATAGCGGGATTTCCATCCAAATCAGTGTAGCTAAAATAAGGTAAGGTGGGGATGGGTAGCAGCATCCTCATCAAAAGGTTCTTTCTCAGGGAGACCTATGTCCAGGAGCGGACTTCCAATGGCTGTTGTGATGATGAACTACATGAGTTAGACCTCACACAAGATCTTTGTGTGCACGGTAACTCAATCCCACCAACCTATTTTTACCGCAGACAGCGGTATTCATTTTGCTGGGTTCCGGTTCGGAGGGTAAGAGAAGCAGAGAAAGAACTAGATAATGTGACCATATCTTCAAGTCACAATGTTGGCAACACGTTAGTGTTTAATATCCTTGTGATATTACAAGCGTCTTTAGGATGCAGTCACGCTTACTATCACTATTATTAATTTGTCTCGCTTTTCAGTAACATGTGAAAGTAAACAACAGTCACTGAAAAATCTAGTCTGAAGTAAAACCCACGACTCGCTCATTTTACGATAAATAATAGAAACAGAAATTGGCATTGATAGACAAAACTCAATGCGTCTTAAAAATATAATTAAATCCAAATCACCATAGCTACAAAATTCCAGATACAAATTGATCAAGTACAAGTTTTCAGTCTCATAAGACAATAGAAGGAATTCTTTCCTCCCGAGAAATTTTCCCAATTCCAGCTTGTTCCCGACTGGCACCCGATATTGCGGAGTAGCTTCATCCATCATCGCGTCAGATGTCTTTGTTTAGCGTGCCCTGTCCGAGGGCTTGTTGCCGCCCGAAGATAAAACACCCATTTGTCTATTTTTTCTTGGGACAGTGACTTGTTTTTTAAGGCTGCATAAATAAAGCAAAATTTTATAGTGATGAAGTTATAGTTGTTTTTACGTCTGTTTATTCTGCTTTGTTTATACATTATATACATTGACGGGCCCGATGGCGCAGACGGTAGTGATCCTGTCTTGTGCACCAGGGGTCGTGGGTTCGATTCCCACCCAGAGCAAATATTTATATGATGATATTTGTGTTTGCTCTGTGTATGGGTGTAAAATATATGTATTTAAGTAGTATATTTGTGATTCCTCTGTTGTCTGGCATTCGTAACACAAGTGCTTTAAGCGACTTACCACGGAGTCAGGACAATGTGTGAGATGTTGTGGGAATTTATTATTATTATTATTATAGTATTTTCATTTATTCGTTTTAGATTAAAAAATACTACTTTAGCATTTATAATATTAGTAGAGATTTATTTGCAATAAATGACGTATTTTATACTTGTTATTAATTTATTTACTGGCGACCAGCCACGGCTTAGCATTGGTGCAATGATAATAATAAATGTTATTTTGGGTTACCACTAAGAGATTGACATATCGTGTAATTTTTGGTAACCTTTTTAAGGTATAAATATAGATAGATCTAGTCGGTTTCAGCCAGCATTCGAAAAAAAAATGTGTTTATTCTAACATCACATTGTAAGCCTATAAATTATTTATTATGCGTATATTATACATACAAACCTTTCTTTTGAATCACTCAATCTTTTAATACCGCATCCAAATCCGTTACGTAGTTATAATGATCTAAGCATACATAGACTGAAAGCGAATCTGTTATATAGTATGTAGTGATAAGAATATGTATAAACGCAGGTAAAGTGGGTATAAATAGGGATCGTGCCTGGTAGCTACGTATGTAACCACTACTCGAATTATTCACAACTGAAATTGTACGCGTAGCAATTTTCTAGTTTTCACGTTAGATAATAATAAATTACCTAGTCAAATGCATTTAATTTTTTCTGACCGGTTTGGTGAGCTGGATATCATTGCATTCAGGAAAACTTCTGTGCCGCTGGTCATTAAGTCTGATATACTAAACAGTATTATAACGTTTCAGACGTTTAATTATGAAATCACTTTTAGAATTCGCTGGTGTTGCTTCTGTTTTGTTCGTCAATAATTGTGAATCTAATCCTCGTCCAGAACATGATGGCATTTGTAAAAGATGATGCTGTAAAATAGAGAAAGGAATGTTAAGATGATTTGGACATATAGCAAGGATGAAGGAAATTAGAATGCCTGCACAAATATATAGAACGGGAATAAATGGACGAGATTGTATAGGACGATCCCGGCGAACATATCTTAACCAGGTAGAAGAGGTACTTAAGAACGGCCAAGTTAGAAGTACCAAGAATAAACGAGCGATTAAAGGTCTAAGACGAATAAGAGAAGCGAGAAAGGTTTGCCAAGATTGTAGCAAGTGGAGATTCATAGTCTCTGCCTACCCCGATGGGACACAGGCGTGATGTATATATGTTTTTAAATGACATTTGTAAATTATCTGTCTATATTCTTAATACGAGTGGTTATGTGAATTATTATTACGAAGTTGTAACAACTCAATGAAGATCCGAGTCAAAGTATCTAGTACAATACACGTGCGCATAGTCTAGAGCCGTCAGATATCCCCCTAAATCCTCGGTCACCAGAGCGTTTAGGCCACCATAAGAGTGGCTTATAAAAACGTAAATGGCTAAACAAATGGCCACCTCTAAGAAGTCCTGTGGGAGAATGGCTGGTGACAAATTGCCCGCAAATAGGATAAGGGGACGGAATAAACGGGAGTTTATCGTCAGAAATAAAGAAACTGGCAATTCGCAAACAGCTTCACGCGTCGTGTGGTTTAAGTTGCAGGCGGCTATTACGCACAAGTTATTATGAGGTTTAGTGAATTAAACAATACAACGCATTTCGCGGTTTACAGTCAGAGGGACAGAAAGCTAGAACGACTTCATAAAATTTGTTAATTTTTATTTTGTCGTGATTGTGATTATCAAGACCAGATTCGGAATTTTGTAAAGATTTTTTTATTTAATAACGTCTGTGTACAGGTCTTGTATTCTTATTGTAATGTGATCAATAGGTCATCTGCATTGGTACCTCAATCTCACCCATTTTTACCGCCAAACAACTGTGTATTCATGGCCACCTTAACTAGAATAAATAAATATCCATCCGAAACAGTGAAGCTTAAATGTACAATGTACAATGCGGGGATGAACAGCAGCATCCCTGTCGTTTAATCTAGGTTCTGCAATTGCGTACTAGCCCAGTTTGGCTATTAAAAGCAAAATTCCCCCTTCTTGGGGAGGCCTATATCTACTACATTGGACTTCCAAGCAATGGCTAAAATGATGATGATGATATTTTTTATATGATGATACTTATACACTTTTAAAATAAATATACATTGTTAAAGAATTAGTACAATTTGTAGAAGAAGATCAGTGATTCTTAAAGTATCATTTCACAAACTGCGTATAACGTGAGCTTGTGTTGATGTAACTACTCGATCATAAAGTAACAAACCCAATTATTTCCTTTAATTTAATACGCTTATAACTTAGGCCTTGCGAAAACGAAGCCAAGCCAAGTTGGGAGGGAGTCGACGGCGAATTATGTAACCAATAAAGGTAATAAGTAAACATATCTACTGACAGATCCATTGTTCGTGATGTTCAGAAGGCCCTCGAGAATTTACCTTTCGTTTAATGGTGATAGAATTTTTTTATATATTACTTAGTTGGAACTGTATGGATACGATCAAAAATCATCAGGTATAAAAATCTGTAAATATATCATTAATTAATAAATATATATATTAAATTTAATATTATATACAAAAATACATACAATAGGGAGGGGAGGGGGTAGGTAATTATCGTAACATACAGTGCTGTAGGTGGGAATCAAGGGAATCAAACCCGTGGCCCTCGAAGTGTCGAATGTACAATGGAATACAGCAATTTAAGCATTGCTGTTTGACGGAAAAAATAAGTTAGAGATATCAATACAAACGACCTTTGTGATAGCTCTACCTCTAACAAATATTTTATTCTCATCGCCCATACACGATACGGTATCGATTCTAAGGAGATGAAGTTTTTATACTGTTATCTTAGACAACAACAAGACTCCTGAAATACAATACCGAGATTGCTGGCTTAGATAAAAGAGATATAAAAGTACTCTCTGACAAGCAGTTTAAGATAAGCTAGCGTAGTACATAAAAGTTTATTGAAACCCTATTTCGAACCAGTCTTGTAAGACTAGGGTAAAATTTATTATAGTTCTTGTTTAGTATTTGTAACTGATTATGTTGTTTAATACTCTAACTTTTTAAGTGTACAACGATCAACTATTTGATTAACTATTATTATAGCAGCCGTAGACCACTGCTGGTCCTACCCAAAAAAGGGGGAATTGTGCCTATAGTTGCCTAGGCAGGCGAGCATACACGCCTGTGCACCATGCTATGATCGTGGCATACCTTTCTCGCTCCCCTTACTTGCATAGTCCTTGCTACATATACGCTCGTTTATTTTTAGTACTTCTGACCTGGTCTTTTTTTTAATACCTCTTCTACCTGGAAACCTTATGTTTGCCTAGATCGTCCTGTACAACACTTAAATTTACTTCCTCTTTATATGTTTGTGCAGTTATTCTGCTGTCATCCACCCTTTCTGGAAATGTGTCCAAACAATCTCAATATTTCTTTCTCTATTGCAGTCACAACTTTAAGTTTTAAACCACAGTGATCTCTTATCACACTATTTTTTTATCTACTTCTTAAACTCTCTGTCATTCCAACAGTATTTATTCTATATACTACTAAAAAGATATCAGGGTAAGAAAGGGCAATTGTTATCAGGAGAAACCACTGAACTCTCACCATAACGATGTAAGTTCAAGGGATAAATTAACACAAAGAGGCAGTTTGTTGCAGGCGCAGATATCAGTACTACTGTGCTGTAGGCTATGCTGTAACACTTAGCTAGATCACACACGATCCAGTCGTATGACTATTATTATATAAAGAGAGAGTTAAAAAAGAAAAGTAACTATATATTTTTTATCATTTTTTTCCTATCATTTTGTAGGTTACAATATGAAATAACACTAAGAAAAATTCCACGTGGATGCAGGTGTCAGTGGATTCTAGTCTTTCTTAAAGTCAGCGAAAAGTTGCGTTCCTTTTAGTAAATACATATTATCTTGAACTTACAAATGCAAATTTCAACACATAAAACTTCTAAGGTAATAGAAAATTATGCAGAAGTTAAGTTACAGCGAAAAGATAGAAGCTGGCGAAAAAGGGCTGTAACGAAAACACCTTGTCGGTAATAACTCTTAGGCTTTTACTTGTACTGACGATGAGTTATTATAAGATTGCCTGTTTAATTATATCACCCAAGTAACGGTTATCGTAAGAGACGAGGCTGAGGTACCGGAACTGGTAGCACCGATGGCGGTATATCCCGAAACAGGTAAACATTTAATTGAATAGGGCGGGAATGGGCAGCAGCATTCCAGTTTGCGAAGCGATTGGCCAGCACGACAATTAATAATAATATATAATAATTTATTAAAAAAAGGAAAACTTAAATGAAATTATATTTTAACCTAAATTATCGGCAAAACTCGCACTTTCTTGAATAGGCATATGTCCAGAGGTAGACGTTTACAGCAGATATGATGATGACGAGAATTAAATCAAATTACCCACCGTTAAGCGTTTAGTTGAAATATAATTATTAGTATCTGAAATAAGGTCTTGACTCTTGCTAGTTTGTTATTCATCAAGACATTTTTTAAGCCAAAACAAAGTGATTAAAACAAAGAAATGTGATATTCCATTCATTATATGTTCAAGTACAGACCTTACAAATCACATATAGACAGCTGATTCCTGGTTCTTACATTACAGGCACTATAAGTAAGTTACGTATTCCCTATGTGTTCCTTAAAGAATCAATTTACTGTAAAATTATATAAATATCTGGTTTATTACTTTTTATAATATATCAATTATCATTAACCAAATGAGTTACCTACGGTAAGTGATAAGCGTCGCTCATGAACACCTGCAACCCTAAGGAATACCGTTGGCAAGGGAAGTAAGGAAGGCCGGTCCTTAGGAAGAGAATAGTCTCAGAACTTAAAGGTCCCTAAGTCTAAACAGTCTGAAAATATCGCAGCGAGTATATTAGATAGATCAACGGTTGGAAGACGAAAATGGTGCTGATTACGCACAGTGATTAACCGCCATCTATTGAGGCAAGTTTTATTAACATAACTAGGTAGATATGTATCTGAGTTCTGGATAATTAGTGTCGGTCTATCAGTACTCATAATAATAAAATAAATGGTTTTACTCTCACAAATCATATATAATGGTTTCATTTCTTTAAATGGATATAACGTCGAAATTTATCATTTATAATACATTTCAAAGCATCCCTTCGAAGTAGCAAGCAAGCAACACCAACAAAGGCTGCGTAGGATGGCCATCTACAAAGTGGACAGATAATCTCACTAGTAGAACCTCAGAATCATACTGAATGCAGGCTGCAATTACTTAGTGGGGCTGTCGCAGCATCCACTGTTATTATATTAAATACTAAGTAATTATTATATACTTCTAAGGATTTCTTTATTGCATTCGATAATATACATCGAGCATTGAGTCGTTAAAAAACCTGATGAACTATTCTGAGATATTGGGACACGTTTCAAAGTTTCATAGGTTAACGCATATGACAATAATCTAAGATTTTCGACTAAGCATACTTGTATCAGTAAACTGTTATTCACGAATAAATAAAATTGAAATAATATACATCCATATGTCAAATTTGTGCGAGACTGCGTTGTCGTAGGAATTTTCTTCGGATATAGAAGGAAAAACAAAGTTTATTAATTGAATGTTAACTAAGAATAGTTTTCGTCGTTTTACTATTAAGTCGAAAACCGATCTGAGTTCCTTTTTAAGTCATTATTCCTCATTATTTTATTTTAGATTACCTCCCCCTGTACCAGGTTCCGTAAGACGCGACTGAGGTGCCGGTACCAATAGATGGCAGTTTATCCACTTGAAACAGCACAACAGGGTGGGCATTATCAGTAGCATTCCTGTCGCAATGCTTACAGTCTGCGATTGCCGCCACGCTTGCCCAGCGCGGCAATTATAAGCACATTCCTTTTCTCGGAGGCCTATGTCCTGTAGCGGATGTTTTACGGATAGTATATATGTATATAGAATATACAAATCGAAATTGTTTCATCATCCCTCTAATGGTTTAAAACAATAAATATCTAAGTATTTTCCAACATTATCGTATATATTTTCTAATAGCAGTTACGACTACACGAACTCCACTAATAAAACTTGAACGGTCTCTAACTTAACAGATTTTTCTCATTTATAACGTCACAGCTACGTTTCTTTTCCGCTCTTGAATAATGATCTCTCAGCTAACGAAGCTGTTTTTTTAATCTCTTAGGATAAAATTAATGGTGTGGTTATTGGTAATTTCTACCCTGATTAAATTACATCTGCTACCAATTAAAATTGGCAATCAATATATAAAATGATAACACAAAGCAGAATTGACTTGTGCGCTAGCGTTTCTTCGCTATAAAGATGGTATGTAAAGTATTCACGCTCGAATTTGGATTCACACATATGACATGAGTAATGCACACATCATTAAATTACCTAGTTAAACTATTATTATTAACTCGATATTGTACAATAAGTGTAATTTTGGAAAATAATAATAAATATATGACGTTATAATTTAAAAATACAATCAAGTGCAAAAAATTGTACGCTCTTTTTTTTGGCACATATTGTTATATCCAGCAGGAATTTCTGTTTTCCTGGATATCAAAAGAAATATAATAGTTAGAAACACTACCTGTTTGTGACTTCGTCAGCATAAATGAAAAAAAAAATGCCAGGGCCAAAAGCTGTTTCAAGACGTCAAAATTAATCGAAACTTGTTCGCAGACTACACCGTAATAGCTTAACAAAAAGAATGGCTGATATGATTGTGTATTTATAGTCGTAATATTTGTATGTTTTTCCCATATATATAATTCCAATAAGTGTTAAAATTTAGTTAATTTAATTTCTGCTTCATCGAGGCCATGTGACTGTCTATGGAGAATAGATTAATCGCATAAGAATTTTTTGGCCAATTCCTTCTTTATTTTTAGTGCTATAGAGTCTACCATTTAATCTTGTAATTCTTCATTAAATATACAGTCAAACCTCATACACCATCGATGTTATTGCCATTCAAAAAGACACAAATAACCCTTAATCTTTTTACTGCAGCATCCCCTAATCCCATAGCTATTTTATGACTGCAAATGAATTTAAAAAGGCCCATTTAATCGTTGACTTCCTTAGCAATCAATTACTTGTCCTCCCGTTCCCGGTAAAATGTAAATATCTTCCCAGGGACGATTTGCAGCGGACTCGATGCGGCTGGAAAATGTGGGTCATGGAGAAAAATACTTGAATAATTCATAACTGACAGAAGCTTTATGCATCTCGTAAAATCTGCGGACGGTAATTATGAATATTTAAAATTTTAAGTAATTAATGTACTTTATTGTCTATAAACACGTTGTTAATTTAATCATTGTTATTTAAAACGGTTAATAAGACTATCATTATCATATTAGCTATTGGAAATCCACTGCCAGACGTAGGGCTGCCCAAGAAAGGAAGAATTATATCTATAATTGCTGCGCTGGGCGAGTGTGTTAGCAATCGCAGAGCGCAGCTTTCGCGATGGGAATGCTGCCCAACCCCGCCCTGAGCTTTCCAACTACACTGATTAGGATGGATATTCCGCTATCTTTCGGTTATGATACCTAAGTTGCTTCTTATTACACTTGATACAGAGAAAGTTACTGTTCTACTCTGTACACTCCTTACAGTATTAATAAGATAATTGGTTGTATTCTGCGGTTTTACTTTGATCTTATGTCCACCGATTGTTTTTTTATAATACGAAATCGAAAATAAGTGCTCGTATTGTTACAAAGAGCGCGTTGCCAACTTTGTGACTAGAAGATACAACCGCTTTTACTATTCAAACCGGAACACAACAATGCGAACACTGCTGTTTGACTAGTGCAGGCGATCTTTGAAAGAGGTTTGACTCTTTCTTTGATCTAGTGACGGTCCACTAGATGTATATTAAAGGCAAATCTCTGGAGGACGATAATATCTAACAGTGGATGGGCTGCGGTTGATATCCAATGATGATAAAGAATTAAGACATTAGTTATTTATTATTGATACCGCTGGTGCATTACTGATATCCAACTCCTGAACATTCCTCATAAACACTCCGTTTGATACTTTTTGAGTATAAATTAGACGTCAAATCCAGCGCCATTGGAGATATGGGCGTGGCCGCTCATTATTGAACGGATGACCTTTCTATAAAAGTAAGTTACGTCATATCTACGAGTATTCAGGTAATATTGAAGTGTCTATTTATTGTGTTAAAATAACTTTTTGATATATATTCATATGGAAATGTACTATCACAATGATTTCTATTTCTGTCTATTAATTTTTACGTGTTTGATCGTCATCGTGTTGAAAATTAATTCACATTGACCTGAATCCGAGATAAGTATATTATAGCACAAGTGATACGGATAACAGACAACAGTAGAGTTACAAATACAATACTTAAATATTTATTTTCTTCTATCGGACACATCCCATAAACACTCTTCTATTAATCTAGACAAAATACTTATTTGAAAATATACAATCATAAGCCACATTATATCAATTGCTCCATCTACTTATCTGGTAGTATATACATCGCCAAGGATTATAAGCGCCTATCTATGCCATCCCTCTATCTAAGAGGTCGTTCGTTTAAGAGGCTGTAACATCAGAATATGACGTGACTGATAGCACAATATACAAGATTTATAGCTTTAAGTGGCAACGCGATGAAACAGAGGGCGCTGATGAAATTGCTTGACGGTTTTGTTGATTATATTCGAATTTAATTGAATACAGACTAATATTTATTAATACTAGGTTTGATATTTTTTTTCTCTTTTCAGGACTATAATGCACTGTATATTAATATGTCGCGATTTATAAAAAAAACTCGACACTATTTATTAAGACAAACATTCAAGGAAATGTAAACAATGACTGTGCAATCAATCAAACAATATCTATAAAAATATTATTTAAGAGTATGTTCACAAGAATTAAACTAATTAATAAAAAAAATGTGACATACTAGATTATATTAAAAAAAATAGTATATACTTGCAGTGCTATAGCTAGGCTTACAGAATAAGTAATTTGTTCAAGGGCAATAATAAATAATATTTTTTAATAAAATCCCAGAATTGTATAAAACTTAGTACCAGAGCTTATTACTGCTCAAAAGGTTATATTAATGATGAAACTGCATGGGATAAAATTTAATTTCTCTAACTTCTACTATTAAGGCAACGGTTTGGGTTTTAATAATACCTACCGTTAGCTGTTATTGGAACCATTACCACCATCAGTTTTTCTTGCAGGTTCTTTTCTGATGGCTCGCGTAATGAACCTGCTATAAATTTAGTTCTAAGACTCGTCTGGTGGACACTTAATTACTTTTTTGTCTTAATGGCTCTAAAAACACAAGTCTGTCAGGGTCATCAGTCGCATGTGCAATATTGTAACTGGTAGTAATAAGGTTTTGACGATTTGAAAGCTTATTAAAAAAATAGATCGTCTGTAAAGTCGGTTTACTGTCGATAGTTGAACGTGACAACGTTAAGAAAATACTGATGGAATAGTTGAATTTTTTAAAAGAATGTTTTAATTTTATTTATGAAAATGTATTAATGTATAGCAGCTGTCCGCGCGGGCGTTAACTCGAGTACGAGAGAGACAGATGTCGAACACTGCCGAGCGCGGGGCCGATTCTGCCTTTTTGTCGCTCGTCTCGCGCTCTCGCTTGCACTTCAAGTCTTAAATGGAACGCCTCAGAGCGAGGCAACGCCGCATGAGTCATGTTTTTTCGTGCGTGCAGCCGACTCCATCGAATTATAAGACATTGTCATGTCAAAAAAACATATTTGACTAGGAATCTTAATAATCTATAAAAATATTTTAGTAACTATTGGATAGGTTTAACAGTTAAAATGGAATCAAAAGAGTAATTTACTAGAGGTAGACATTCAAAATTCCTACTTTGCTGTACATCGCTCTCACCTATTTCGGCCGCCAAAAGTGTTCACTTGTTCACACACGCTGTTTGTTCTAGTTTAAAGGAAGAGAGAGTAGTGAAATTACTGGGTAATGTGACAGTATATATTTCAGTCACAATGTTGAGAATGCTCTAGTTACGAATAATCTCAATGACAAGCAATTGCTGTCTGTAGCAATTTGAGCTTGAGTACGTTCTGGTATTTATTGAGTCTCATGAATAAATGTTTTAAAATACGATTTCGCTCAGTAAATAGTAAAACAATAAGCTGAATGTAGCGAAAGCAGTCTCACTACTTTGGTATAAAATCACTGTAATATAAATGTAAATTGGAGACACAAAAGAAAAGATAAAACATCGAAAATCTTTTCACGCCGAAACTTTAATGATGAAAAGAAAAACCATTAAGAAAAGTTACCTTATTAAAAGAGGGCATAAGAGTTACTCAAAATTCTCAAAGCACCTTAAAAATTTAACCCTCAAAGACAAATAAACCTATTTGCACTCCTTTGAGAGAAAAAGGTTTTGAGGTCACAGAAAAGATTTCATATTTACGAGCCCTCCAGATTTTAATTAGGAAGTTTTAATAATTCGCCAGAAAATTAGTCGAAGGGAAACTTTAATTAGGCCGTGTACACAAAAGGAAGGCCTAATTTAGTTAGCTGAAGAGCGTAGATAATGAAAATGGCTGGGTTCACCTTCCGGAGTCGTACATTTTGGGTTATTTATGGATCGTTCAGCATTCGCACAAAGTTAAACCAATGGGTGAAGGTATGAAGGACCCACTTAGTAGAAATGGGAGAAAACATATTCATTCAGGTCGAATAATTGGAGGTATAAATTTAAATAAAAATGATTTTTACGAAAATACTAGCGTATTTGTTTACTTTGTAGGTTATCCTCCTTCAAATACCTTTGTATACCTTTTTAAGGCGGTCAATATTGTAGTAAATTATCTTAATATATCTCGTCGGGTTTAGCCAGCGTTTTCAATGTAAGTGCAAAAAAATGTGTTTATTTCCGACATTACATTAGAAAACTCTAAAAATATTCTACTATATTATGTATGTTTTATATTTCTTAAATGACCTTGATAACCTTGGTATCTTAAGAGCATAAGAGTAATTTAAGTAAACAGGTCATTAAGTACTCTACTTTCACTTGCCTGTCGGTACCAGAAGGATCTTAAAACCTAAGTTTAATGCACATACATTATGCGGGCCACCAGAAAAGAAAGAATAAGAAAAACTGATGGCAATAAACGCCTGGTGGTTAGTGCCATGTTAGTGTCGTTAACAAACTATGTAATGAAACAGACCCAATCCAGCTTTTTGTAAAACACAAATGATGAATTATAATAAAATAAATTAATCATTACACATTTGCTTATTCTCACCAGGATAAGTTATTGTTTATATTTATTAACTTGGCTCCTAATGTACTATTTTCTTGCTTCTTTCATCATTTTGTGTCATTGCACTCTTAAAATTGTATCTATAGTAGCGCACCAGCTATTTTTACGTTTTAAATCTTTGGTCAGTGTTTGTCCTTAGAGGGTTGCGTCCAACAACCTCTACTATAACCTTCGCTT